>WIXG01000242.1:0-120802 GCA_009869945.1 Mesaphorura yosii | reverse complement strand
AAATTCGGCACTTCATTTCCCAGATCTACGATTTGGCACACGATTATTTGTCAGGATGCCCTATCACTCGTTATAAGTTTCGAGTCCTACTTCAGTACTCAGCTGGCGGGCTTTCCATGTTAGACCGAAAAGTTTGCATTATTCTAATCATCACGGCTTACGACTTTTACGACAATGACAACCATGATTTTCGATTTCATGCCAATTTACTTGAGTGATAAAGCTAGAGCTTGCCTTTAAAAACTTACCTGAGACTTATCGGATTCAGAGTATTCAAAGAACGTTGTACTAACTGAAAGAGTGTGTACGAGCTGGACTGGGGACATTTCTTTCACGTCTGGTCGCTTGTCCCAGCTCAAATCTGACAAAATAAGTGCGATATCAGTCGCATTCAAGTCGATGCTTTGTTTTGGATATGCATTGTACTGGCGCGTCGAGTCAAGTGCGATTGGCAATGAATCATAATTGCTTTCATTTCATGCTTTCAGCTTTCTCCATTGTGATTATTCGTGTATCTGGCCTGGTTTGGGCACCAAGCATAAGCTTAAGCCTCAATGTACAGCAATGACAGTTGTAGCAACAACATGAAAGTACAGCGCACGATGGACAGGCCGTCAGGGCAGGAAAGCTGGACAGCTATTACATTACATTAAGCAAACAAAATGCTTTTAGACGTAATGCATACATTTCTGTGGACACGACAAAAGGCATGAACAATTGACAGTCGACATAATTCATTTGGCCGCAGTATAATTATTGGATTTCTTTACGACGTTCGAGTCGAAATTGGGACGGCAATGTTTGTATTCGTGCTCGTACTCATACTCATGGAGTCACACCACCCGGCTACTCCAATGCCCAGTGGGCTTTTAGTCAGAGTCATTCGGTTGAGCATTCAGCATGTTTGACATGTCCAAGAACTCTAGGCAGGCTGACTACAAGCTAACCCAAGTTAGAAGTTAGAGGCGCAATACAAAGGAGAGACGGTACTCCTGGGAGTTCGTGAAGGAAAGGAAGAAAGGAACTTCAATGAATAATAAATTATGTTAACTAGAACACAACAAACCCACGTCGAATAGACAGGCGGTTCGGTTAGTTAGTGGTACCCGTACAATACATGAACGTGACGTGACTGGCTTGTGTCTTTGTCGTGCCATTATCATACGTGTCGTCTATTCCAACGCAAGTCAGTCTTTTCTAGAGAGCCACTCCACCTCAAACCATCAGTCATGAAGTGCGGTGTCGCTGGTCACTAGCTCGTGTCGTGAGCGCCCGAAAAATTGAGAATTCAACTTCCGTAACGTTAAATTCTGCTAAACTTTGTCTACCTTTTTTTATTTGACTTCACAGATTCCAATGCTTTGTGTTTATGCACACACCATGAGTCATTGCTCGTGACTCTGATAAGCCAAGCTGCCAACGCCAACGATTTGTGAATTCATTCGCGTCTTACTTATACCTTTCTCAAGATGCTACGAAAACCGGACAGATATGGTAAGTTCGTGCTCTTTTGAATAATTTGCATTTAAGCCGGTGTAGTGATGAGTGTTAGGACGATTCTAATTCTGGTTACATAATGTAACGTAAAATTAAACTCTAAACCAAATTAAGCTATAAACTGTCTGATCCAGCTTCAAGATGTGCCATTCCTGGAATCAGATCCTCCTTCGATGAATTCGACTCTCGAATTGGGTCCGCTCACACACGAGCGCCCAATCTGTACCCAAAATCAGGACAATGTCCAATTGGACTCGAGCCACTCCAGAATATTGAACACATTTTCCTGAAAAAGCACGAGAACGATGGTAAGAGCCACACAAAATACTAAATTCGCTGCCTCAGCGACTTGCGTCTGCCAAACTGTGCCCTTATCAATCACATTTGCATTCTTCTCCGGATCACAGTCATATTCAACCTAAAAAATAACTACATCATACGCAACGCGAAGGGACAGCCGATCTATCGCATTCTCGAAACGACGTATGATGGAATTGGCATGATGAAATTGTTGACCGGCACGAGTCCACGCAACCAATTTCCCCATCAATCTCTGACGTTTGTTGTGAATGGCGAGGATGGGAAGGAAGTATTCGAAATTAAAGCGTGTCCTTCTGGCATCAACGTGATGGGGCAACACCATGATTCTCCAGTAAGTCCAATGTCCAACCATAACAATACAACTACACAACACTGCACCGCACTGTGAGCACGCCTACATTCCCAAACTGTCCATTCTGCATATGCAATTTGGCTAATGATCGAGCGCGCCTTCTTTCTTGCTCATTCTTTCGAGCTACGATCGACATAAACTGTTAAGCATGCGTGACACGTGACACGCCTGAGTGCGACGCAATTTGCTTAAAGTTGCTGAACTCCATTTCATAAATTGATCGACACTTTATTTGCGTGTGCACAGAAAGTCTCCGTTCGTTATCATGGCCAGCTCGTAGGCAAAATAATGCAACAACCCAACACCATCAGCAATGCTGATGGGTCAACGACCACATCCACGAAAAAAACGATACTTGGAATCCCACTACGACAATCGTACCAAATCTACGATGCATACGATCGACTCCTTCTTAAGCTAAAAATACCCGACAGCAAAAGCACGAGTCGTCAGTCGTCAGTCACAAACCCGAGTTCGGCGTTGGGATTGATTGGACCAAGTCTCAGCCTGGTTGGAAGTATTTCCGGCTCAAACGATTATCATATTTTTCCACCGGATGTTTTTACGACGCATGAAAATCGAATAGGAAAAATAAGCAAGTACTGGGGCAGCCTGACTCGAGACTACTTCTCGACAGTAGACACGCCCGGAGTGAAGTTCCCTGCGACAATGGATGTCAAAACCAAGGCGCTTCTGATGGCGATGATGTTGATGCTCGTAAGTACAACAAATCACGACTTCCATAAACATCCATGCTCCATGCATTGTTCCAAAACTTTCGATTACAACTTTTTTCGGTTCACAGGACATTCAGTTCTTCGAACACAGCTGAAATCCAAAACCAGTCGGAAGAGTCTCCAACGGGTGTGACACAGATTGAAGTTAAGGTTAAGTTTGAACTTTAAATTAGGTTTTCAATGGTCAATGGTTGATGTTGTTTAAGAGTTCATAGTTCGATTTTAGTCATTGGCATTTTTTATATTTTACTGTTAAAATTAGATTTGAGCTGAGCTCAATGTTTTAATTTCTTTTAATCGCTTTCAGTTTATTTAGCAATAGTATAGTCTAGGTTAGATTATAATTACAGTGTAAATCCAGCCAATGTGGGTAAAGTTAGACAGGGTGGCACATTTTGATAAACCGCTGCACAAGCACACTGTAATGATAATATGATACAAATATCAAAGTGCGTCAATATGTGTCTGTGATAGATGCTATCAATAGCAACTTTCTGAACAAGTTATATTGTAGCAGACCAAAAATCCAATATCGAGCGACTTAGCATCGGAAATTACTAGTGTTGTTTTAATTGCTCTTATTTTAAGGTTGAGTAAATTCAATTTAATCATAGTCCACGTGTCTTAATGTTATACGTATTTTTATGGAGTGAGTTCATTACATTGGAAATGTATCTTTAGGATCGTATTGATTTCAGTTTCCTATAATAAATTCATTAGAAATTGCTCAGCACAATCACAAGCACTTTAACTTTAATGCAACTTGTGACGTTTCGATGAAATGCTATTCAAAACTGAAGAATTTTTGTCGACGTCACATTCCAGTCCAAACTGGCATTTTCTGCTCGAGTGTACGAATTCTAAAATAAAACAAACGGGGAAAAAGAAAATTAGAGCTTGTACGCAAATATCAGTCATAATCTTTGTCAAATTGCTGAACAATTACGTGGTCATTCACATTTCAAATAAAAAATTTCGTGTTCAATAAAAATTCAATCGTTTTCGTATTTGACGACGATTTTATGTTTTGCCCTGCCTTCCTTCATTAATAAACACAACGCGAGACTTGCTTTCCACGTATTCTTGCGTCTTTGGTTTGACCTCACGAGTTCGGTGGCACACTCCTCATGTTAATGCTGCGTCACATTACGTCACATCGTCGTCCTCTACCTGGAAATTCCATACATTCAAAATGGCATTAAAATTATAGTTCCTTTTGGTTTTCGTTTGCCGTCTCGTTCAACGCCCGGACGGCATTAGCAAAGTAAACACCAACATTGATATGCTCGTGCTTTGGAGCTACACGTTTTGGCAGCGCAGGCACGGGTACACGGGTTGCAAGTCAAGTGGGGTTATTCAGTTGACATTTGCAGAAAAGTAATTATTGGAAATTCGAAACAAAAACACTTTAAATTCATCAGTAACTTTGAATACTGCTGCAAGTAATCAATACTGCTGCACGTGTACGACCCTCACGTCCTTCTTTCTGCAACTTTAGAGGCAAGTGCAGTAATTCTGAACTTGTCATATTACCGGGTCTGCAAACATTCTAAACAATGCATGTGTTACTGATTGTAAAATCATCTTTGGGCATTAATGAGCAAGTTAACATGCATGGCTGGACTTATCCACTGAGGTTCAGGGCAACCATAGCCATTCTTCCTGTCAGCAAGACTGCCTTAAACAAAGGACATCTATCCCGGCGCCGCCAGTGACGGCGACGGGCGCAATGTATTATGCAACCGTTTAATTGCTAACGCGTGTTGAAATTAACTTTTAACAAAAGTCGAGCACGGGAGCTTGGTTGCTTACGGGATTCGCTTCAACAAACTGAGCAACTTTCTTCCAACTTCAATTTGTCTTGGTCTTCTATCAAATATGAATGGGACTCATATTCGCAGGCGCATAATGATAAACGGAGCAGGTATGGATAAGTCCCAGTGCAGGTTAATTTCAAAATTAAAGCTTTCTTTTGTCGCTTATCCGCTCTCGGCGAAAAGAGGCGCAGGGTTAGGTCTAACTGAGCGAATGCCGCGCCTATGTTGTTAATTATTGTGTTTAACTGAATTCTCAACTCACCTTTGCCGTGATGCAGAGTTTGCAGAGCTAAGGTTGCTTCTTTTTTGTGATTGTGACCCGACTCTTGATTTAGTGAAGGTTAAATTATTTTGTTCTTATTTTCACACGAGATCGACCTTTGGAAGGTTTCATACAATAATAATTATTAACCAGTAACTAGAAATTAAGGCCAAAATGTTTAAGTTTTAAATTATTCTAAGGATTCTTCTCCCTCAAGTATTTCTTTCAGATTTAGGACCTCTAGCACGCCTTTTCCTTTGGTTTCACTTCTGACAAGTTCGTCCAGGGCTCGAAAATTGCCAGGATCAATCAAAGCTGTAATTGTAATATCACTTGCTTCCATTTCCTTTTCTTCTATTTTGCCCAGTTTGGTTACTTTTTCCAAGATCAGCTTATTGTTAACTCCACGTGCAGACACTCGAACCCGCATCTGCGCTCGTTCAATTGGAAATGATTCTTTAAGTTGTTGAATTGCTTCCAAAGCTTGCTGTTTAGTACTCCGCCCTTGCTTGATGGAAAAATGAATGTCTTTGAGTCCTTTCTCGATAATTGACACTGGGTAGGGTCGTTTACTTTCAGGATTCACGCATAAGCCGGCAATCGTGTTTGCAACTTCCTTTCCAAGAGTGTCGAATTGTGCGACTCGTTCACGCTCCGACACCTGAAGTTCGCCTTTCTCCAGAATCTCCTTACAAATGTTGGTCTGGCTATCACTTCCAAATGCAGCAACTAAATCTTCTTTCTTGGCAACTTGTCCCTTGGACACATTTGTGAATACTGTATGAGTCTGCAGCACTTCGTCGATGTCCTTTTCTACTTTGTTTCTCCATGATACAACTTTGTTCTTGTAACAGGCGATCTCAAATCGTTTGCCACCTTTCTTGATACGGACGATTGCCACATTTGTTAGACGGATTTGATTAGTAGGTGTAAATATTTTCGACATTGTTGACGTTTGGAATCTAGTTCTTGTTCGATCTTAAAAAATCGCAGCTCAGTCCTCGGATTTCGTAGAGTGTCTATGCCTAGCAAATGCAGGGTAAAGTTAACAGTACAGTTAGCATGGTTAACTCACAGAAGCGATCTTACTTGACAGATGAAAGTAGATTAGTCTCGAATCTCGTTTCAAGCAGTATACACGAAGCACGTGGACTCCATGCATTCGCTCAAAAACTTTGCTTTGAATTTTATTCAAGGTTACTCGATAATTGGCACAACTTCAGTACGTGAAACCAGTGCGCTACGTTCAAATTGTGCAAGACATTTGGGATTAGTGCTGACGTCCGAATTGCAGCAATTAAAATTAGGCCAACAGCGGCAGTGCACTTGTCTCACCCAATTTTCGTCAAGAAGACATATCTCTATACTCAAGATGTCTGGAAGGAAATTTTTCGTCGGTGGAAACTGGAAAATGAATGGCTCCAAAGCTGAAATCAAAGGCATCGTCGACAAACTTAATGGTGCTAACTTAAATGATCAAACCGGTAAGAAATGTTACAGTAGTAATTTACTTATTGAACCGGAACATGTGTTCAGCTTGAAAAATGCTCCCGTTGCGCCTCAGATATAGTTGTGAGTCCACCAGCCTGCTATCTGGAGTACACGAAATCTCTGGTCAAACCACTAATTAAAACTGCTGGCCAAAACTCGTACAAAGTGGAGAAAGGTGCTTTCACTGGAGACTTGTCTCCTCAAATGCTGGCTGATGTTGGAGCTGACTGGGTTATTCTCGGCCACTCTGAACGCCGTAACGTGTTTGGTGAAAATGACGAGGTGTGCCCTTCACTTATAAGATTTGGCGTTGGATGTACATTTCAACTGAGGGATGCCGAATACGAGCGTCATGGACTTATTTATTGGCTCTTTTAGTTGATTGCTGATAAAATTGCGTACGCACTTCAATCCGGACTGGGGGTCATTGCCTGCATTGGCGAGAAGCTGGAGGAACGTGAAGCGGGCCAAACAGAAGCGGTCGTATACCGACAAATGGCCGCAATTGGAGCTAAAGTCAAGTCATGGGACAAGGTTGTCATCGCTTATGAGCCGGTGTGGGCTATCGGAACAGGAAAAACGGCCACACCACAACAGGTAGCTAATATTTGTGGACATCGGTTTCTTGAACCAATTTACAACGCGATCTCATCACGCAAAATGGACATTTTTGAACTTTCACAGGCACAAGAGATTCACGCCCAGCTAAGAAAGTGGCTGAAGGAGAAAGTTTCCGAAAATGTGGCAAATACAACTAGGATCATTTATGGTGGCTCTGTTACCGGTGGAAACTGCCGTGAATTGGCGAAGGAGGCTGATATTGATGGCTTCCTGGTTGGAGGTGCTTCATTGAAGCCAGAGTTCATCGAGATTATCAATTCCAAATCATAAATTCGTTGTTCAGTTCAAGCGTTAGTGCTAATTCTAAGAGGACAATATGAAAGATTAAGATTAGAAATGTCAACAATTCAAAACAAATCCGTACTATTTTTTCTGCTCCTACTTTAAAATCTAGATAATGTAGACTGATGTGACTCGTTCTTTTTCCCGACTATTAAGGCATCGCTGGAAAGGTGTTAATTGTTCTGTCGCTTTAAATTAATTCCAGATGAGACGAAGGAGAACAAGGTGCTAGATGTTGATAGCTTACCTAGATTCTAGAACAAACTTCAGAAATAAAACCTCGTTAGACATAGGAATCAATTACTCTGAGAAAAATTTATTAACAAACTCGAAGTAACTTTAAGAAGTGGTTTAAAGGCTGTGAACAAAATCAGTCTGAAATTACAAATAACATGTTGTCAAGAATTGTGAACTTGACACGATGTTCAGGAACACCGATGCTGGAACTTCGTGTACTCGAAATCGGTCGATACTTTGCAGTAAATTCAACCCCTCTCATTGGCCGATTTGAAGGCGCCGTCGTCATCAAGACTTTACTTCCAAACCTTATTTTGTCCGAGGGATAGCCAGGATTGCCATCCGGTGAAACATCAGCATCCACTACTTGAGTGAATTCTCCGGGAGTTTCTTTCTTAACGACACCTATTTCAACGCGCAGTGTCGTTCTGTTTGCTATTAACTCGTCAATTCTCCAGGCCATGTTCGGGTTCGAGCCTTGTGCAAATTCCAGAGAGTGTGTGAATCCCCTCTGTTCTAAAATAATATTTTGAGCTGGTGGTTTTTTTGACAATGTTGAGCTGAGGTTGCTCGAACGCTGAGAATTCTCGTATTCTTCAAAATCTGCATAAGGGTCGGCATCCATTTGCACCATTGGTTGCTTCGAAATATCAGGATCTCTTGGCGGAAGTTGGCCTATATCAATTCTTGCTTCGTCTTTGGGGGCGTTGACGGTGCTAGTTGCGGCTTCTGAAAAAAGTACGGGATTGGGCAAAATGTAATCACACAATGAGCACATGACTGGAGTTTTGGTTGAATTCACAACGTCCTTAATAAGACCGACAATGTTCGGAAATTTGACAGGATTTCTGCAGTGTTCACTTCGGTAAAACTTTGCCGAATGAGTAAATGCATCCACAGCATCGAAAATTACAAGGGACACATCTGGACGACAAAGCAGCATTTCTTCAATCGGGGACAGGATGTGAGTGGGGGCGGGTGGAGCACCGCCAGGAGGAAATGCGTTGGGAAGAGGATCGTCAGCGAGATGAGATTGGTCAGCAGCTGTGGTGTCCACCAGCCGGAATCTGTCCAGAAGACGAACGCGTTTGACTTCAGGTGCCTTTGGAGAGGGAGCCTGAATGAAATATTTTGCAACATCCACCGCCGGTCGTTCATCAATTTTCGTTGTCATCAGAGAGAGGAAGTTGTCACAGCTGAAAGATTTGACCATGTGCAAGCGATTCAGGTAACCCTTAAGTACAGAATTTGGTGCTATATTTCCGTTCTCCTGTACAATTTCACCCGCTTCAGGGTCAAGGTACTTAAGAATTGAAGTCAGGTTTGAGTAGTTGAAATGACCTCTTGTATCGATAAGAAGGGCAGTCTTGTTAGGATATTCTGTGAGAAATCTGCAACGCAATAATTCATTCCCAATCATTCTAAAAGTTACATAGAAAATCTGAGGCCCAAGAGCGCCCGGTTACCTCGCCACAGCATATGTAAGGAAGAATGTTTTTCCTGAACCAGAAGGTCCAATTATTTCAATAAGATTTCCAGGGCGGATTCCTGCAACAAATACAAGCCAAGTAGGTAAGGTCATTGCTTTCCTAGAAACATTACACCCACTGCGCATAAAGAAGTTAATTACCTGAAGGAAAAAAACGTGAGTCAAGGTGTAATACGTCTTTCCTTACAACGGGTTCAATACTTGCCAAGTGATGTTGGGTTGATTTCATCTTGTCAATTTCAACGCGCAATTTATAACAGAATTGATTGGTTTTTGTGGTGTTGCTGATTTTCCTTCCTGAAACATGAACACGTAGAATTGTTGGTTAGTGCTCAAAAACCCTGGACCATTAACGCTATTACCTTACAAGTTAAATTAGTTCACAGTTTTGACCGTTTCAACTTTGACTCGTACGTTAGCATGTCAAGCTTCAGCCTGCCGATGACGACAACAATGTTGCTTCAGTCCGTACACCGGTTGGATGGCTAATATGATAAGGATAGATACGGAACATCACAAACCGGGATCACTGAATAACGAATACTTGATCATAAACTTCATGAAACAACTTCAGAAGTAGACAACGAAGGAGTAACGTTCCCGCTGTGTAAAAATTGAAATATTTTCACATGTTCCATTTCACAATGCAAGAGAGATACGAGAGACCGGACGGAGAGAGTTCTATATTGAGCTTACTGCCTGGCGCCTGACATGCTTATTCCGAATTTCGGATCGGAGTTGGGAGAACTTTGCTTGACATTTAGAACATACGAACCTCAAAATTCGGAACTCCCCGAATCCAAGTGATTCACTTTAGAGGACGGACGAGTGAGAGGCACCAACCGTTCAAACCCAGACCAGTTCAGAGTTCGGGCGTGTAAGGGTGCATCCAGAATGTGAGATTTAACTGTGTTCATTTAATTAAGTGATTACTTAATTACCGGTGTTCAGTTTTAATAAGAATCAACCTGGTGTTAGTGTTCTTGACTTTTGAACAGGCGCAGACGGGTAATTGAGATTGCTCGGAATTTCCGTCAGGCTCAACGCTGAAGACAATCTACTCCACGCTTGATTAAATGCTTTAATTTAATGTTTTAACTATTTATCACTTCCTTTGGGAAGTAAAACTCGAGGAATTTCTTACCAAATTCTATATCTACTTGAATTGGATGAGAAGCAATCATCTGCGCTCACAGTCACGACATCGGACATCGGCATCGCTCAAATCATCAAGTAGTCGACAAAAGCAAGATGCAAACTGGAATCGAGCGACCATGAAAGCAGCGTGATCAGCAGACGATAAAGGTATGAGCCATTTCTATTGTAGTGAAATATGGCTCCATTCTAGTACAGGCACGCTCATGTCGCTGTCGTTAACTTTAGAATAGTTAAAGGTCAAGTCTCATTATTATTAGTTTATTGTTTTGCAATACCGCTGGATACGAGATAGGCATGAGTAGTATTCCATGTCCACATCTTGCGTTGCGACACTTGCCAAATTTGGTGTCGCCGTCGCGAACCCGTCTGAAAAGGCACATTGCACTCTAGCTTGGGTCTCTTTGCTCACCACAAAATCGAAAATCACCAACACATGAACGGAATCTGACTTATCTGACCGCATTTTGGCCGATATGATTTAAGTACACTCTGACCCCATTCCTGTCACTGCTTCAAATGCTTTGCTCCTCTTAATGCATATGTGGAAGAACAATAGAAAATGGAGTTTTCGAGGTCGAACGGCCCATAAAATTAGAATTAACTAAGGATTGGGTTAACACATTAGACACCTTTATAATCTTAACTTAATAGCTTTTTAGTTTAGCAATCATAGCCCAACGCATATGCTTTGCGGCTTTGCTACAACTCTTCAATTTGAGATTATGCGGTTCAAAGGTAATTAATTTAGCACTTATCATGAGCGCAAAGGTTATTGTCAATTTTGAAAATTAAGAGGAATGGTGAAGATATTAAGTTGTCTCTTTTTACGATAGGCATCCTCATTCTCATACGTGTATTCACGTGGTTGCGAATTAATGTCGTAGAAGTGGAATGAGTCATACTCTGCGCTTCATGTGTGGCAACATGATACTAAAAATTGTCAGTGTCGAAGATGAATCATGAAAAGGCGAGACGAAGCCATAAAACGTGACCTAAAAGCAAATAATGCTTTCCTCACCTTGCTCGTCCCTGAAAGGTGGCATATTCACAAATTCTTCGTCTCGCTTCTTCGGGTTAATCAGCAATTAAATTGTCAGCATCTACAATGCACTATTCATAGTTTATGGAACATGGTCGAAGATTTGAGTCTTGTGACAACACAACACGGCGCGGCCCAGCCCAGCTTCATCTTTGTACCTCTTCATTTCATTCAAAGCTCATTTCATTTTCAAGAGACGAGTACCTTAAACCATATTTTACGCAAGCAGCACGTAATAATTAGCAACAGAAGGCAAACAAAGAATTACCGAGAACAGAATTAGCATCATAAATATGCAAATGTTCTATTATGTTGTTTAGTTAAATATGCGTGAGTGTTTCTGGTGTGTTGTGGTAAGTTTCCTTGAGGTGACAATATTAATCTCACGTAACGATCATAGTCGCACAAGTACGAGTACGAGGCTAGTTCCACAAGCTCAAGCGTGTAAAGTAAAACGTGTTGAAGGTGTACTAACACATTAGCGAGCGTGACATGCCACAGAGCACAAGAGCACCTATTCGCTATCTTTATCTCATGTTTCATGTTTCTGTGATGAAACATCGCCTTCGCCTTCTCGTCAGCATCGCATGTTACTTATTACACGATTTCATTAAACAGTACATTGAATGATAAAAAGTGAATACATTAAAATCTTAGTAGGATTTTCCCTGTTTCATAATTATAGACAAAGGTATTATAAAGATTCCATGATGCATAATGTTAGAAGAATCCATTCTAAATTTTAGCAAAGTAATGCCAATCGTGAACGAAAATGGCAAATCCAAGCAAGCGAATGCGAAGGGTTGACATTGAAATTGAAATTGAATGGAACGGTTTTTTGTGCTGCTAAAATTGGCAACAAAGAAATTGAGAGTAAAAAAATACATAATCATTTGTGGTACTAACAAGACTTGTGTCTTTAAATACATCGCAACAGTTCGGTGGCACGAACTGATGTTAGTATTTGGTATTTGCATCTTTAAGATCAGGCCGCATTTGGCATTTCGTATTCTCATCTTCATGCTACTGTAGCTAATTAGACTCATTTTCGAACTGACTACGATTACGGACTGTAGTGAATTGATTAGTGTGCCTTTATTGATCCACAGTGTAGCTAAAGTTAAATCTAGTGTGGTCGTGGTGCGGTACGTTGGATTTTTTTTGCTAGAATTCTTCGAAATGGTTAGATGAGAGGGTAAAGTAAAGTTTATAGAACGTCAGGCGTCAAGCGTCCATCTTCACAGCTACAACTACAAGACTAGAGAAAAGAAGACGTAAGACAAACGTGGAGAACGTCTTGAACTCGGGCACCAGTGTGCTAACGCTAATACATTTAACACACTTATACATTTTGAAATTGCAAGTCATTTCATTCATTATCACTTTTGCTGGTTTTTCAGACTCGATAATGGATGGTCTTCTTGGGTACGTTATATAATTCCTGTGGTTCGCCTATTGTTGTGGTTAGTTTTGCGAAGAAGGACGCGAACACCATTCGTGAAGTCTTGAAATGGTTTAAATAATTTGGAAGCTACGTCTCAAATCTGTCGTGCCGTGCCCGTGCCGAGGCTATTGTGGAACTGGAGATTAAATTGTCCCAGTTAAATCCAAGCGTGCGTGAATGATTGCCAGTTATATTTCAAGTTTTCAAAAGAGTACTTCAGTTTGCTGTGATAAAAATTCAAGACGTGATCGGTGAGTTGTGAGTGTGGACTCAATTAATTGGAATTCGACGTTTGACAGACTTCCTTGAGAAAATTGAAATTGAACACCAAACACGATGTATAGAGCGTTGCCTTGATTTGATTAAACATTGCTCTTGACTGAACTTGACTCTTCGTCTTCTGTGCGTCGTGCGTGTGTGGCGATTGTTTGACAAGACTCTGAACAAGAACACATTCCATTTTACGATTTAACGTTTAGCTTGTCTTGACTGTGTTACGTAATTGATCACTAGGTTTATACCGTATTGTGTTTCACTTAAAAGTAATTCTCCAATGTCCAGATCCTGATGTATCATTCGGATTTACCTCTGAGTATCAGTCAACAGTCAACGAGGAAGATTAGCGCTTTATCACGCGAGGGTTGGCGTCGACGTTAGCGTTAGCGCGTGCTCAGTCCACTTCAGGTTTGAGAGCACTCCAGATCCCAGTCAGAGTAGAGCCAGAATAGAATTAAGTGCAACGAACAAGTTTGGCAACAATAAAACAGGTGAAGCGCAGCGATTTCTCTACCGGTACTCTGAAGTGAGCAGTGAATCATGGACAACAGACTTTGATATCTGATTTAATTGGTTTTCAGTATACCGTGGTAGACATTGGACGTTTGAACCCATTGAACCACTGTCACCGTATCGTGCGTACTACAACTGTGATTATATAAACTACAAACAAGGCGACAAACTCACCTCCCTGATTAAATTCAACCTCAGTTCCTGAATCGAGCTCAAGTGCGTCAGCCACATACTAAGCAACAGCAAGCAACGTGCTGGATAGCACATTAAAAGTAACAGCGAGCAGTATAGACGGCAAATTCAATCCGAAGTCACAACGCGCAAGTTTGTCAGACTTTCGCAAGTCTCTTCTCACCTACGCGTGCGACAGGCTGGCCAATTCCCCCTAGCTCATATTCGGAGCATGGCTGACACAATTGGATTTGCGAAGGGGCCGCATGGAGCCACGTACAGGTAAATAATTACATTTAATTCCTAACGCATTGTTGCAGATAGGCGTAAGGTGTAATGTAGAACTGCTACCCGGCATATTTTGTATTTAGCATTTGGTATGATGGTCATATGATTTCGTAATTTCATTCGCTTCATAAGCATTGACGAGCTGCGCGTAGAGTTGAGTGGTTAAGATGAATAAGCCCTGGCTTGAGTAATCTCATCAGTAATCTGTTAGTCATGTATACATGCATCACATGCTTTATGCACTCAAGAGAAGCGACATAAATAACATTTTGCTAATGCCGGCGAGCGAAAAGGCATTATTTTAGTATTCATCACTAAATTCTTCGATATTCGTCTGCAGCTGAAATTCGTTGAAATGAAGACATGATCGAAGGCCTGTCTGTCTTCGTATAAACAGGAAACCCGTACACCCATTTGTATTTGCAGATTAGCGTTTACCCTTTACCAACAAAAAAAGTAATGGAGAGCCGAGACTGCGACTGGGCTCGCGCTGTTCAAACTAATCATGCGTAACCTTCTACTTTAATTAGTGCTAGGATTATTTCTTCCTTAATCTTTCTGATTGAGTACTGGTGTTTCGTGCCCACTTTCATGTTGAGCATCAGCGTTTTCATTCTCCGTGTTCCTTCACGGATATTTGCTGACCAATTGGTTAATGATACGTTTGAAAGGCGAGATTGACAAGTGCATGATAGTGGGACGACCGGGAACTGGTACTGCGTGTCAGAAACAGGCAGAGTGATTTAACGGCTAATTTGGTTAATAATTAACACGCTGGAAAAAGAAATAAGATTCATGCATATAATTATTACCGCAATTTTAGCATACAATGCAAACTTGTGTAGTGTACATCGTACGCGTGAAGCGATCGCTTGCCACAGCCACTTGACAATAATAAGATTTGGCCTTGTTTCGTGCATTATCATATTTTTTACAACACTTTGGCTTTGGGAGCGTAACGTACTACAGTCCAACGATATCCTGCGTTCTTGCCGAAGCATACGGCATACGCAGCCGGCTCTTTAACGAAATTTGGTGTGTGCAAATATCGAAACGAAAATGAGAAAAACCAGATTCTTGTTGCTTTAATAATGAGGAGATGCGAATCTGAATGGATCCAAGTACTCTGCGTTTATGCTAAGCTAAATGCTCACTGTCCATAATACGATTACTTTACCATTAAGTACACGCCACGCCAGCCGCCAGCCAACCACAGTCGGACATTCCCATTCTCTTAAATGTCAGGCCACAACGTCCCAGCCAAGTGCAACTCGCAGACTCATTCATCGAGTATGTTATGTTACGTACTTTTTTCCTATGTTGAAGGAAATGAGGTTTGTTGTGAAACAACTATTTTTTTGTAGCAATTTTATGATGCATTTGATTATTATGGCGAGAAGCAAGCTGTAAGCAATAGGCAAACATTCATGCAGGCGAGGCAAGAGATTACGAATGGCGAATTTAAAGGTGAAGTTTCTCTGATTCTCTGATTCCTCGTTTGCAATGCACTTGTTAATTGTCGCTGAAAAGTGCGTGTCGTGCTAGACACTCATAGTGGGTTAAATAATTCGGAGTCGACGTGCACATGACAAAGTGAGTCTTAAGTAAACTGAAGTTTACATCACGCTACAAAGCGCAAGGCAACATCAAGTGACCGTGACACACATTCGGGCTAAGGTGGTTGAGACTCTGCACCGCATCGCACTGCACTGGCGACTCAAGACTGACAAGATTCATGACCTCTAACTTGAAATACTGATCCTGCGATCCACGTTGCGTTTTCTTTGCTCATCAGTGCAGTGCAATTATTTACTTGGCCATCACGACCAGGCACCACTCAATTGCAGCGTTCTACGTTGCTGCGTTCTTGGAATTGAGAATATTGTTCGTTGTTGCTAGTTCAAGACGCAATTGTATTTACGATTCAAGCATTAGGATTCTATTGTATACTTATAGAAATTGTAAAGGCGAAAACGCAAGTAATTGTACTTATCGGGCCCGGATGGCCAGGTCAGGAAAATTCCAGTCCCTGACTCACTGATCCTCGCATTGTTTGTAAACACCTGAAAAGGCCTGAGGTCGAAGGCAAGAGTGAATAAGTCTTACGATACAATTGATTCAGCTTGGACTCAGGGACTTTTTCATGTATACTTTCTACGATTCTATTTTGGGATTACCTGAAACTGGTACCCTTGTGCAATAGTACCTGTCCATACCTGGGCTCTGGGCAAAAGTTGCATTGTAGGTTTTTCAATTTTAAAGTTATTCAGTTCAGATCCGTGTCTCATATCCTTCATTTCAGTAAGTGCAAGGAGCCTGTCTGTCCGTCCGGCTTTCTCAAAGTGTTCGTGACTTGTGAATCGTGATTTCGTCTATTTCTAGCAACAACGCTAATAGAGTAGTCATTAGACTAGCGCCTAGCGTCTAGGCCACGCAACACAAGTAGGAGGCGGAAGACGGTGATTCTAAATTTAGACTTGATTGTGGCATCAAAATGTGCTGTATAAAAAGATTATGACGCCAGCGAAGCGAGCATGTGAATTCTAAAATGTTGTTACGTGAGACTGCTACAGTTTGTGTTGCACGAGAATTCGTAAACGCAGCTAAATGTGTTACGTGTGACCTGTGACATGAATAATAGATTCGCTTAGCTGTGTGCATAATTTAGAGTAGTTCATAATCTCATGCTCAGTGCTCTGCTCTGATTGAGCGTCAGTTGTGACTGTGACACTTTTCGATAAAATTTTTAACACTAAACATTCTCTTCATCGTGGAATTTCCGCTGCAGTGGGCACCCGACGAAAAAGCCGAAATTGGAATTGTGAATAGGGAATCAGTCGTAAAGTGTCAGAAATTACCAAATATAACTTTATTGCCATTGCAAGTTTACGACAACAAAGAAGGTTTTCACTTTCTTGCTATCGAGCCATCACAGTCGCTTGTTCCTTTGCCTCGTCGCGTCGCATGGTCGCTCACCTGGCCTGTTCACCTTCCGCAGGCAGCAGCTAGCCACGTTGAGCACAAACACTAAACGCATTGGACGTGTGTACGCTACAAATTTATTAAAAGTGAAAGTTTGTCGAGTTACGAGATTCGTCAAGATTTATGTCTGTTTCTGTTATGTTATGACTGGCCAGGAACAATACGTGAAATTATGGTGCATTATTGTTCACTCACCTGCACCTGTCTGCCTGTGCACTGCACAGTGAACCTGAATGCCGAAAAGATTAGCACTGTTGATTGTTGATACTTCATGACACGTGAATATTGGCCAGTTCACTAGCCAGCATATTCTGACCTATATAACATTTACCTGAAGCGGACAGCAACTGCAATTAGGCAACAGTCGGTCGTAAACAAGTGATTAAACCTTATAGTTGCAGTTTATGATCGCTTTGTGCCCGACTCGAGTGAAGGGAGCAAGCAAGCATCCAAGCATTACGTAACAATCGATTTCTTTTCTTCTAAAACAACTACCAAGAATATTAACAATGGATATGGAAATGGAGGATTCAAACGCAAACATAATTTCACCCAAACTCAGGTAACTTAAGCCTTCGATATCGAACCAAGTATCGTATTCTTGTTCGTATTTATTTATTGGCTTGATCACATCACCCGGAAGAAAACGCCAAGCCAAGCTAGCCAATTGATAAAACGCACATGCTTTGCATTGAGTCTGTGTTTGGCATTCCATACGTACGTTTGACGTACGCGGCGAATGCGTACGCGATACACGAATCGCGAATACGCGTGCTTATGAACGTGCTTAGAATATTCACAAGTGCTTAAGCGCGATGAGTGAGGAAGAGACGGAAGCCAAGGCAAAGAAGTGCTGCTCGTTTGCGGTCTACGCACGAATCTCCACAAATTGAAGAGACGTGTATCATAATTGTGTGATAATAGGATAATAGTACTATTAATAGAAACTCGTATCGTAATAGATACATATAACTCGTTGTATAAGCGCTTGGCGCTCTTCACTTTTACACGTGTTGCGTAATCAATTCTGAAGACGAAGAAGAATAGAATAGACGAATTTACTCGATTGACTCGTGTCATGAATCTCGTCTTCATCTTCTCGTCTCCTTGCAAAAAAATGACACACTTTCTTCGAGAATACAGAGCAATAAAATTATAATGCATGCAAAAAAGGACTGGCCGCTATTTGCCTTGGGCTGTTGTGGATATCTGTAGTCCTGTTTTCATTTGCTTCCGGTGCAGGACCAATCTGCATCTTCCAATTCGTGAATGCTCATGCATTCGTGCTCATGTAGGGCTAATTGGGTTATGAGAACCTGAATTGCAGGGCAGTTTGCAGGTTGACAACTAACAACTTGCGCCTACACTGCGGCGTCAATTTATTGGGACACGAAATTCCAAACTTGGAATACGGAATTTGAGGTTAATCACAGGTGTGGAAGTAGAATTTGTAGTAAAATGAATATTAGAAAAATGAGGTAGCAGAGAAATAGCCCCGGCTTGCTAATTTTTTTTCAGATCCCAGCAGATTTAACACCATAGCGTTTTGTTCTCGATGATTTATGCACCATGTGACCCGAAGACGTTCCAACTGCGAGAGCAAGCATTACGAGTCAAGGCCACGTTACTTCTCCTCTCTGGAGCTCGTTGCTCTTATGTAACAAGTGTAAATTTCCCCAAAGTTTCAAGGTTGACAGGAATTTAATTTGTTATTTTGAGTCATGTCATAGCCCATTAGCCCATACTTTGTTGCTGTGGTCCGGACCGTGACTTTGAGACTGAATTATTTTTTCGTTAATATTTTAGCCTCGCTTAGCATTTGCTCATCAGAATTTGTACTGATCAACTTCACTTCATTGCGATGTGTATGCGTTATGGTATGCAGGTAATAAGAATCATGCCAGGCACGCCAATCGCCGGCCAAGCCTCATAGGAGGCACAAAAGAAGTTGATGCCTCGCACGATGTCTAATAATTTAGGCCACAGACAACTTCAACTCCACGCTTGCACGTGCAAAATGTATTCTCATTGTTGCATTTCTGAAGAGATTGTTACTCGTGTGTCGTTTGTCCGTGTTTTGCTTATATAATTTCAATTCCAATTATACCTTTTCTATTTCTACCCTTCCTCGTAAATCTTGCAGCCCAGCGAAATAGAATTCAGTGTGTTTTCGCAATGGGAAGGAGAAGGACGCCGGGCAGTGAGTGAGTATGAGTTTAAATTCAATTGAGATTTAATTGTGGCTCAGCTGAGGTGAATTAGCTTGTGCAAGTTGGCAGGTGCCGTGAATTTCACTGCTTGCAGTTCGGTGAACTATTAAGTGAAGTTTTGTGAATTGTGACAGTTCCTGTTAAAATTTGTAGACACTCTGTAAGCATCGCGATTTGCGATGTAATGGCAATGAGGGTAATACCCTAAGAAGAGGCGGACTCCAGGATCCGAGCAGGTGTTCTCTGTCACTATTTTCTGTCTGCATGGCACAGGTATTATTACTGCATAGGTATTTAAGATTGGTTCATTCTGAGAATTGAAACCGGTTTTGTTTACAATTTGTACCTACACGACGGCTGTACTTCTTTCATTCGCATGAGCTCTTAACAGGGATATTTGAAACTCAGGTTCAAGATTCGTGTAATGCACCGGCCAGGATTCAGTTGGTTTGAGAATTCCTAGGAAGAATGCTGGCGTTCAGAGGTGCATGCATAAAGCTTGAGTTTAGATCTTACTCTGCAATTGGAGTCTAAATTGAACGGGCATTAGCTTAGAGCACAGCATTGATTCTTAGTAGTGTTTTAAAGAATTTGGTTAAAATGAGTGCTGGACGGGTTAAGTGTCGAACAGACACGATGTTTGTCCTGCTTCACCTGGAACACACGTAAGTCCAAAATTTACGGATTCCAGGCGCAGATGGTTCAGAAATCTTTTTCAACCTAATTGAGAAGCCAGGCCAGGCTTGTATAATGCAGTGCAATGCAATTTTGTGGAATTCTAGCACAAGATCTGCTGAAGCCAAGCAAAATGTGCCATGCCGTAACGTAATTAAGTATTCGTGCGGTAATTGCCATTACGTATGTACCAAATATGCGACTCACTTTTCAAGTTTTGATTTTCACAAATCACACGAACTCTCATCAGCCTCAAGCCTCATCGTCTCGCCAAATAATTTAGGAATACGAATAGGAATATGGGTCAGTGTATCTCATTATCGCATGCTGGCGGGCGCAGGCACAGATTACATTCTGCGATGAGGAACTAGCAAGATACAAAGATGCCGATCAGCATCTGTGATCGAGGAATGCACAATACACTTCCATTTTCATTTTCATCGTTAACTTCAGTACATCAAAGTGTAAAAATGGATTCTGCTTAGTCATTCCCATGTTTGTGGAGCAACTGACTTCCTTGATGACTCACTGTCAATTTAGTGTATAGCATTTAGTATTTACGTCTCAGCACAAATTCTGTGTTTTACTAATTGACTCTGTTCAGTTGGAGTTCAGATCTACGATCTTATTTTTGCTAGGGATTTTTGGGCGGCCTTTGCTGCTGCTATAATTTCGTAATACTCATTCCCATGAACTCGAACCTTTGAAGGACGACCCTGTTCGTGGTCAGTGCATGATATCAGTTCATTGAGTTAAAAGTTCGTGAACTTCTGCAGCGAACGTGAACTTTGATCGAAATTAACTGATTATGCAACAGCATGTACATGCGTTCATTATATCATTCTAATAACTTGTACCATGCAATGCAGAAAATGAAAGGAGAGTCCAATCAATTCTCGTCTCGACAAAGTACATTCGATTCATTCATGCTGACGCTGACGAATCTCGTTTAATTGTTGTACGTAAATTACTGCAGCAGTTTTGGTGTGATTTCAGGTCAGTTGGATGACCAAGGGTGATTGTATGACTCCAAGCACACGTAAAGGCACAGATTCCTTTCACTTTTAAGTTCATGGTTCTGCTCTGATCTGATGCACTTGAGACTTGCAGTGTCTATCGCGTTTGCGTCCATTGCATGATCACTCCATTCGAGAATTGGATCGTCTACAATGCATATCGTGATCACGATCGTTGAGTTGATCTTATTTCGTTGACATAAACAAACAGAGAACAAACAGCTATTTTGTGAAAAGTCGATATTTAGTTCCCATCAAAGCGTTAGTCATTAGCCGTTAGCGTCGAAGCTTTGTGAAGTTTATTTCAGTGCGCAGAAAGTTATTTCATTCCTCATAATGTTTCAAATAAAGCAAGTCATTTGTCAATACATTCCAAAAGATTATATGTGAGTTGTCTTTCTCCTGAAGACCTTTCTTAATTTTTCTAATTCAAGCTCATTTGCTTTTGTTTCTTTAGTGCTGCCATTTCTGAGCGACTTGGCTTCACCGACCAGCACGAAGACCTGAGCGTCGAGAAATTCTCCGTGTCCAGCACCACAACAAACAGTTCATGTCGTCTCGAGTACAGAAATGGAAGTGTGCACAAAGTCAATAATAATTTGTTTCACCGAAATGGCACCACAAAGTTAAATGGTGTAAGCAGTCAAGCAGCAGCAGCGGCCAAAAAGACTGAAAACGAAAAAGCCAGTTTAAATTACATCGACAGTATTAACTTGAATGGTGGAAACTGTCTGACAACAGCATTAACCAGCCTCAATTACTTAAAGACATCAAGTACCAGTCAGGACGACGCTCCAAGTCCCCCAAATGATGTAAACAAAGTAATTGCAAATGGTAACCACGCTCCTGCGCCTTCGCCTGTACAGTCATCCAAGCCGTCAGTGAAGACGACGCAGTGGACACCTCCGCCAACATCGCCAGCTCAGACACTTAGCCTACTTGTAAGTAACTTGTTGAGAAATTTGTATCATTCTATCACAATCACGAGCGAGTAAGATGACGATCACGATCAGGGAGATACGGCGATAAAGTCCGAGCTCCGGGACCTTGAGTACAAATCCAGAAGCTTTCTTCGTTTTTCGTTATCATTGTAACCTTGTAAAGTTCAAAATGCAAATCATGTGCTGATGAGATGCATCGCGTATTCGCGTTCGTCTGTCAGTTGGAAGGCTTAACCTTAACCTCTGGCCGCTTGACTTTGCTCGCCTTTCGTTAATTAAGATTACGGTGTCATGATTAGTGGATTTTAAGTGAATTATCACGACAACCTGGCATCACTTCTTGTCATAGTGGTGTGGCGAGATAAACTAGTAGAAAGTTTGTCACCGAATTACGTTAAAGTCTCGTAGGAGTTTCAATTCATTCCTTCGACACAGTCAAGGCAGACAGGGGGCGAGGTAGTCAAATACGGCAGTTTTAGTCAAGTGAGACAATTTTCTGTTCAGAATGTTGGAAATTATCGAGGTACAAATCAGCTGGCTGGTCGGCAGATTAGATTTACAATTCTGTCCTTCTAATGGTGTCCTTTTTATGTCCAGATTATAAGCTTTTACGTAACTGCAATGGCTGCCATTGGAATCGTCTCCGCAGAAGACTGGCTAGCCTTTCTGTTGATATCAGCTCAACTGGGCGTAATTGCGTTAATCGTTTTGGCCCTCATCAACTACAGAGCATTTTACATCGTTTACAAAACAGTCTTCCGTGACATCAAGTAAGTTTGTATTTCAATTCTCAGCCTTCGCTTCGGTTCAGCTTTAACCCAAGTTCTTGTCTCATTCTCAGAGGTGGATATCGTTATCTGAAACTTTTAATTTGCGTGAAGATTGCTCAACGTTCCAACTCAACGGTCCAGTCTCTTTTCGCAAGAAATGTCAAGAAGCATCCGAATAGAATTTGTTTCTATTTCGAAGATGAGGAGTGGACATTCAAACAGGTAAGAAACATGGCACCAACGCCAAATGCCTTGATCAATACCATGTGTCGCGTCACGCCATCGGCTCGATCATTATCAAGCGTTCACTTTTGTGGTGTTGCATTTTCTAGGTTGATGAATTCAGTAACAAAGTTGCAAATTATTTCACGAGTCAAGGTCTAAGGAAAGGTGACTCTGTGGCGCTTTTTATGGAAAATAGGCCACAATACGTGTGCTTTTGGCTGGGACTTTGCAAGGTACGTCACATGAAAACACTTACAATGTACCAGTTACGAGTAGCATTTTGCTACCCATCAGACTGATTTTGAGCATTGTGTGAAAACCTGTTTGCATAGGTTTGTGCAATCAGTGTTTAATTGACGTTGCAACATGCATGCACGAAAAATTTGCGGTGCCGTTGCATGAATAGACGTCATTCATGAACGCATGATGAGAGAATTGATTTTAATTCCAAAATATTTATTTGATCTCAATTGAACAGGTTGGTGTCATTCCAGCATTGATCAACTTCAATCTAAGACGTGAGCCACTGAAGCATTCAATCAAAGTCGCCAATTCTAAACTAGTAATTTATGGCCACGAATTAGCAAGTGGTAGGTGCTCCATACCTCGATATCTTTTGCTGTCAATGATCAATGAATGAAGGAACATGTGGCAATTTGATTTTGAACTTTTACTTGCAGCCGTTCAAGAAGTTCTGGGCCTGGGCGAGATGGATCAGCTGCCACTATTTTGTTCAGGACACAAAGGAGAAGCGCTTATGCCTAATGCAATTGATTTGGACGATGTTGTGCTCAAAGCACCAAACTCCGTCCCCACCCCTTCTGAGCCTATTACCTTTACAGATAAGTTAGTGTACATTTACACTTCAGGAACCACTGGTCTTCCAAAAGCTGCTGTCATTAAGCATTCACGGTAAGTGAGAGGCAACTCCTCAACTTGCGAACTTTAAAGCCTCTTTTTGACTTGAGAGACATCTTAATTATTGTTGACATTTCCTCACTGACTTCAAGACATTTAAATGTGTTTACTTCTTTAATAATCATTATTATCTAGTTGTATCTTTGCTGTGATGGCAAGTCATGTCATGGGCGGTTTGCACATGTCCGATGTTCTGTACGCTCCGCTTCCACTGTAAGGATTACAATTGCAAATGTTTAAAACACATGACGAGCGATCGTGGAATCAAAATTAATCAATTTCCGGCAATAGTTATCACACAGTTGGTGGAATTCTTGGAGTCGGACAAGCTCTAGTGTTTGGCAACAGTGTTGTACTACGCAAAAAGTTTTCAGCCTCCAGTTTCTGGAATGATTGCGTGAAATACAATGTGACGGTAGGAATGAACGACAACAAATCAATTACCATTAAGCAAATTCAAATTAAGCAGTAGGTAGAAAAGCTTGTAGAAATGCGCAAATATGTAGATTTTATTACATGGAATATATATGTATATCTGGTTTTGGGATCGGATAAGTCATCAACATTTTGTATATACCTAAGACTTCAAGCTGTAATTTTTTTTCGAAACCGTTGTACAAATTGACTTTGGGACAAAAAATTCTCGGACGACTGACGCTAAAACTGTTTTACCTAATCTAAATTTGATAAAGTTCGATGTTTGCAACTCTTTGCTTCTTTCTCACTGTAGATTTCTATTCTTCACGATGGGGATTCATTATTTCATTGGTGTGTCGAATAACGAAATTATCTACGATCCTCTTCCGTTATACCACACTGCCGGGGGTATGATTGGAGTTGGGTAAATGCTCTAGCCATATTAATGCTCAATTTGTGTATAAACTGGTTGGGTTAATTCCATAATGTATATATTTTTCGCGTGTAGCCAAGCTCTGGTTCATGGTTGCTCCACTGTACTCCGAAAACGATTCTCAGCTAGCTCGTACTGGCAAGACTGTGCGCGCTACCGTTGCACGGTACTTTAGTAATTTATTGCACTTAGGAACTAGAAGCTGAAGCTATAGTTTTGCTATGCCACACCGCTTTTCCGAAAACTGACGCACTTTCAACTGTCTAGGCCGCTCAATACATTGGCGAAATCTGCCGATACCTTCTGACCGCCCCAAAATCCGCAAACGAGACGAATCACCGAGTTCGTTTGATGTTTGGAAATGGTTTACGCCCGCAAATCTGGAAGGATTTCGTGAAACGATTCAACATTAAGATTGTATCGGAGTTCTATGGCGCTACCGAAGGAAATTGTAATATAAGTAAGTCCTTCGGGTTATATGTTTAGGTTCAGGTCCGAAATTATGCGAGAATTTTTCTCCAGTCAACATCAACAATCACGTGGGTGCTGTTGGATTCATTTCAAGAATTGCGCCTTTCGTCTATCCCGTCACATTAATTAAAGTTGACGAAGCGACTGGTGAACCACTTCGCGACCCAAGGACAGGATTAGTTTGGAGATGCAGACCGAATGAAGAGGGTGAATTGGTTGGGCGTATCGTGGAAAATCACCCCGTACGAGAATTTCAAGGGTAAGTTAAACACTTTAATTTATATATCAAGACTTAGCTGGATGATTGGATGTACCAGTTAAATATGTTCTAATTTGCAGTTACGCAGACTCCACATCAACCAGCAAGAAAATTGTACGAAATGTGTTCAGAAAGGGCGACGCCGCATTCAGAACAGGAGACATCCTCGTCATGGATGATTTCGGCTACTTTTACTTCAAAGATCGCACGGGCGATACGTTCCGTTGGAAGGGCGAAAATGTTTCAACCTCTGAAGTCGAAGCGGTGGTCAGTAACGCCTGTGGTCTCAAAGACGCCGTCGTGTATGGTGTTGAAGTGCCTGAATCGGAAGGGCGTGCCGGAATGGCAGCAATTCTCGACCCCAAAGAAACATTGGATTTCGAACATTTTATTCAAGTGATTTCGAAGTCCCTTCCTCCCTACGCAAGACCTGTATTCCTGAGAATTGTGAAACAAATGGATATGACAGGTAAAAACGACTACACGAAAGTCATATAAGTCCTTTATTAAGCCGCAATCTAATGATGAAATGTATACGTGCTTTCTGCAGGCACGTACAAAATGAAGAAGATCGATCTTCAGAAAGAAGGCTTCGACATCACCAAAATAACTGATAAACTCTACGTCTTTAATGATGGAAAGTATATTCCTATTACAAATGAAGTGTACACGAAATTAATGGATGGTAAAATGAGACTGTAGTATTCACTGTGAAATTATTTAGTTGCAATTGCAATACCAATACGTGATGTACAATCAGTAAGCAGCGAACAAGGGCGGATAATTTAGGTTTAGTTATTAAGAAACATGCTACCGGGCAGATATCGTATAAAGTGTACAGGAGATTGTTCTAAGCGTATCGAGTGCTTGTATTCATGGCGAGTCCATCCATTCAACCTGTGCGACTGGAGCGACATATAATCTAGGGACACAAAATGATATTCTCAACGTTGGATCACTGCTATGACCTTAGAATTAGATTTTTTGAATTGACTGATTGTATTTGACACTTTTTCTTGCTATTTGCTATCCTTTCAGTGCAAAAATTATTTAATGCTCAAATAACACAAGGGATTTAGTGATATTTGTATAGTAAAGTAAAGTGTAAGGCTAATTACAGTCAACCTGTACGGGTTGTTAGTGAGCTTTTTAAAAGCTGGTGTTGAGTATAAGTACGATACGGGAAAGTTACGTTAAGCTATCATTATACGCAAGTACGATAAGGGGAAGGATCTAAGGATCCGAAAGTTACTAATAGATTACAGCGATCGATAAATTGCCTGAGATAGTTCGCATCAATTTTAAGGACTTGTTACTCCTATGTTCTATGTAATTGCGGAATACTACCATTTATGTCATCACATGAAATTAGAAAGGAGTTTATAGATTAAGAATATTTTCAACTTGATGAACTTGTTACCTTCGACAGTCTTGCTCTTGCTTTGCTGTTGCTTTACATTCGAATATAATAAAACCACGTTTTGTTTATCAGTTCGTTCAATTATTTCCATGTCCTGCGTCCTGAGTCCTGAGACCTGCCTGAGATCGTGAGATCAATGTTTTTAGAAACTGTGTGATGCGATTATGCTTTAAAAACAAAGAGAGATGTAAGATTTTATATGCTGGTTGACCTTGGTCTTAATCATATGTTTAGTCGTGCGGTACACTGAACGAAGACACAGCAGACTAAACTGATCATGATCATCAACCCCTTTCACATTTAAATGTGTCATCGCGTCACTTGTGTACCTGTTGAAATATTTTTAAAGTACGGCAGCTTTATTCTGAATCAATTTAGAAAGAAATCTATCGGAATATCGCTTTGAAAAGAAATCTTAGCCACTCACCAACGAATGGCAACGGTTTCGGTAAGAGAATAATCAGCATTTATCAATTGTTTACTAATACAAATTGGAATTGGGTTATCAAATTGTTTAGAATCCAGACCAATCACCACCCAGCTCGAGTTCCCGGATAGAAGCATGGGAAAACCGTGGTCAAAAACTGAGTTTTCAGGGTCACAACATTCATTACTTCTTCCATGAGCCGAAAGACGGGCCGCCATCGGCGCCAGATTCCGCGGCCGGAGCATGTCCAAGGCAAGACCCACTTCTTCTTGTGTTTCTTCACGGATACCCAACCAACAGTTACGACTGGAGAGAAGTAATCGACCTTCTCATCGAGTCTGGGACACCTCACTCAATTCTTGCACCTGATTTTCTGGGATTTGGGCTGTCTGATAAACCAGCGACTGACCACGACTATAAACTCGCATGGCAAGCTGACTTGGTTGAAGAATTAATCCTGCGTCATTCCAGCAGTGCATCAAGCCCGCGGCCCGTCTTTTTCATAGCGCACGATATGGGCACATCAATTGCAACAGAGCTGTTCGCACGGGATTTGGAAGGAACAATCAAAGTAAAGGACATCAAAGGTGCTCTTCTCTTCAACGGGAACATGAACATGGCCTTGGCGAAACTTGTCCTAGGGCAGAAGGCGCTTCGCTCCAGATTCGGGCACACTTTCGCCGGATTTTTCTCACGCGAACCAATTTTTCGATGGCAGCTCGGCTCCGTGTTTTCAAGAGCACATCCGATGACCAGGGAGCAAGGTGAAGATCAGTGGAAACTCATGGAACGTGCTGGTGGGCATCTTATCATTGACAAGCTTATTCAGTACACATTCGAACGTGAGAAATTAATCGATCGATGGCACGGTGCACTGAAGAACTGGAACAAACAGCTGTTCTTCACGTGGGGAATGGAAGATCCAGTCGCGACCAAAGCCCACCTGCCCTGGATCAAAGAGCTGTGCGGTGAAGACAAAACAGACATCACGGAGTTGGCCGGTTTGGGGCATTATCCACAACTGGAAGACCCGAAATCATTTTTTGAAGTACTGACAAATGTATTGAATAAGGTTCAATAAAAATGGTGACGATGATGGAATTGTTAATTACGCGTCCAATTTCGTTATCAATTAGTTTCCAAGTTCGTCATGAATAATTAGTTGGGTCAATTAATTTCAGCGTTCTGCAATGACGCGCGCAATAAAAAACCGCTTTGGTACTTGGTAGGTACGTAAAACGACATCGATGATGCTTTGAACGTTGGACAAATGGCCGTGATTTCATGATTCATGAGCGACACTTCTAGACTGATACCGTGAACCAACGTCAGATTGGCACCGGCATGTGCGAGATAAACAGGATGAGCAAGGCAAACATTTTGCGCAAGAGTACTTCGGCGTTTGACAGTTCCGAACATACTGGCCTTACCTTCTGATAAGCTGATTGCGTGTGGACCCGTTTGCCTTAAAATACGAGCACATTTTCGGATTAAGTTCAGTTTGACTCGAAGCTTGATTTGCGCTGGACAACGTTCGTATTGAAATTGAACACTCACGTTCAAGTGGGGTTTCTTGAGATACCTGATTCTATAATTGGCTGTTGGCTGATAAGTTGGTCATAATTGACTACGGCTGGTGCAAATTGCAAGGCAAAATGGTAAGCGTCAATGGCAAGTGGCATTTCTCGTTTTCTTCAGACTGCAGAGAGTAATTAAACAAACTGCATAAATTTATTACAGGCTAACAAGTTCCTTTTCATCTCTCTGGCTCTTCTCGCTGTCATCACTCCTTCCTTTGCCCAAAACTACAATGACCTTTGTAATGGCCTTAATGACTGTAATCGTACCAAGTTCCTGACTTGCGTCGATGGCTACCAAATTGGCCAACCCGGAACTTGCCTGTGTCAAGAAGGGACCGTCCTCGACAGGGACAGCAACGAATGCATTTCCCAAGCTGGTGCACCGTGCAGCGGCTTGGCCCCTGTAACGTGCGTCCCAAATTCTCGGTGCAATGGCAACCGCTGCGTGTGCGACGCAGAGTATAATCCCAAGCCGCTCACACCGACCGGCGAGCTCTACTGTCTAGGAACTCACGGCACGTTCTGTACAAATCACTACAACTGTGACAACGTTCTTGCTCGTCTTTCCTGCATTTCACCTGATCCAGCGAACGACACCGTACCTCTGCAGTGCTTCTGCCTTACAGGCCGTGTTTGGAACGGCAAAAGAGGAAAGTGTCTCATTACCCCAAACAGTGGCATTTTTTGCAATTCAGAAGATAACGAATGCATCGACAACGCCATTTGTAACTCGGCTTCATGCCAATGCGCTCTTGGCAAGGAGTACGACGAATTACACTTTCAATGTCGTAATAGCATCAATCAGACTTGTACCTCCACTTCAGAATGCAACGAGAACAAAGGACTTGTCTGTGGTTCGTCCGGAAGGTGCGAGTGCCGAGCAGATGAACTGTACAACATCATCAACCCCTCCTTGGGATGTCAGAAACTCGCTGGTGGGAGCTGTGAGACAGACAGCGACTGTGGCGGTGGCACCACCTGCCACGAGGATGGATCCACTGGTCCCTGGAGCTGTTTCTGCGACTTGTCGCGCAATAAGATCCAATTGCCGAATAGACTATGCGGTGATATGCACGGAAGGCGAGGCGGACACTGCAAATCAAATGCCAACTGTGGACTCGGCGAGTATCTCAACTGTACCAAACTGGGCGACGAAGAGATTGGTCTCTGTGAGTGCGAATCTGGCATGGAACAGACTTCAGAGGGATGCCGGCATTTGGCCGGTCAAGCTTGCCTCCTCAATCACGGCTGTGTAAAGAATGCGGCGTGCATCGACGAACAATGCGAGTGTCTGCCTGGCTCCAGCAAAACGTCCGACAATCTTTGTCTGAAGACCTCAGGCAGCAGCTGCGATTCTCTTGCTTTTGATCCCTGCAACCACGAAGAAGGTCTCATGTGTGACGGCACCCGATGCGTCTGTCCCAACGGTCAAGAATGGTCTTCAGAGAGCCATCATTGTGTCGCCCTTGTCTCTGGAAACTGCACCACAAACGAACACTGCACCGAGCACGCATACTGCACAGATCGTAGCGTCTGTGAGTGCGACCCGGGATATTCAGTCCGCTTCAGGCATCGCACTGATACTCCGGAAAACAGACTCAGAATTTGTCTGCCAACTTACAACGAAACCTGCGACCCAATGTCAACACTGGCCTGCAACGATCAGGAGTTCTTGACTTGCAACCCGGTCACGAGTAGATGCACGTGCGAGTATCCTCTTCAGCAAGAATGGGATTCATCGGCCAATTCATGCGCATCGCTTCCGGGCGGCTATTGCGGAACGCTCTCCGAACTGGGCGGCGAAATCGGCAGGCGAGAGATGAAGTGTCTTGGCTTCTCCACATGCGAGACTGATGACGCGAAAATGATTGGGAAATGTTCATGTAATGCCGGGTATTCGGTTCCAGCGGAGGAGAACGGTGGAAAACAATGTCGTAGGGCGTCTGGAGCGCTCGGCAGCTTGAGCGGGCTCACCGTCACGAGCATGCTGTCTTTCTTGGCCCTGTACGCAGGCATGGGAAAGATTATGGCGTCAGTATGATTCTGTATGATCAGAATAAGCCATTCCGGGGCAATGCGATAAATTGGGTCTCCATTGTAATTGTTCCATTCATTTCGTTTTCATTTTAGAGTGTTGTTGTTAATTACGTGCCATTATCATACGTTATCACTAAATTATTATAAGTTTAAACACACTGAAATGAATTTCCCTGATTGCACAAGTCAAGTATTTTTAATATAGGAATTAAGCACACATATGATAAGCTTTGTAATGAATAGAATTTTGTTTTCAAATCGTTCATCGCTTTTTGAATCGGCAATTGGCAATTGGAATCAGCGCAAGGACAAAGCAAAGCAGTTAAGCAGTTTATTCCTGTTCAAACAAGCCCCATTGCTGCCTTAATGCGCAATTAGACAACAAGGTCACATTCCTTTCCGTTCTGCTGTGCTAATCAACAGCTCGTGGCCGCTATCTTGGACTGGAATGCTGATCAATTTTCTGAGAGTGCAAATGTCCTTCCTGCCTATTAATCTCGAATATCGTATTTTGTTCGACACGGGGCCGACATTGGCAGAAATTGCTGTAGAATGTAGAAATTGATCGATGGATGATGACAGCTTGACAGTTCAAAGCTCATGCCTGTCGCGATAGATAATCGAGTATTACTGAGACCCATGTCGCCATTTCTGATATCAGCATTAACATGTTGCCAGCTAATCGCTTATGCTCAGTCTCAGTGAACCGGACGCTTGAAATTGACAGCAGCGAAAACTGCACTTGAAAACGAGAAATCAATGAAATGCCTGCTGTTTGTGTTATCTTGCACGAGCTGTTGACGTGTTGAAGCCAATTCCGATTAAAACACAACACTTGAACTCAATTTATCTTAGAAACGAACCAAGCTAGGAGCCACTCTGCCGGCCCTGGCCTGGCTCAGATCCGAACTCGTCAACCCGGATTATGCTCGTCATTCATCATAAGCTATAGATTTTACTCTTACTACTCGTAGTCGTAGTCATCGCCAAACACGCATGAAACATGAGTAAACTATTTCGCGATTGTTAAATTTCTGAAGAGGTGACGGTGAACAGCAATCTAAAATTGGATTGATTCATATTTGTACCGGCATGGCATACTGGAATTAGTAAACTAAATATTACGCATTTGCAGGGAATTTTCGGATTATCTTTCGTAACACAACTGACAATTCTCACGGTGGAATGCAAATGCTCAAGAAACGCGATGATGGAATGGTCTACGCGGAAACATGACTAATTTTCGTTCAAATCCAGTGACATCACTGAGTTTTAGGCAGATGGAATTATGCGGATTCAGTCAATATGATTTATTTCTCACACAAAATTCCATTCTTGTTTCTCATCAGCAATTTAATTTAGTCTTACAAAAATGAACGTGTTCAAGTATTTGAATCTGTATCATCATGGCTTAAAATATTCTGTACGCAAAATTCATGCAATTTTTTGTTAATTGATTCCGCCTTTGCAAGCTGGGCCTTCAGATGAATGATTTCCATCGTTTTCTGCCGGTCAGATTCTTCGAGCCCATCCATGCCTTGGTCTTCGACAATGACATCATCGGAGCTTGGATTTCGATTCCAGACAGTAACGATATGTTCCAACTCGTGTCGCTCTTGCGGTTGATCTGGACTTTCAATTAGCCTCGCAACTTCCGGGAAGACAATCGTCGGCTTCTGCTGGCCGGACTTCCAATTCTCTGGCGAACCCAACCAGAATTGCATGTTTGTAACTTTGTTATTCGTGCCGCCTGCTTGTCCTGGGCTTGTCGCAATTGTTTTGGTCGGCTGGCCGCTTAGTGTGTCCCACAAGTAAATATTTCCAGTTTCATCACTCGAAGCCAATGTTTGACCATCAGCTGAGACCGTCAAACATGAAATTGGCGAAGTGTGTTTCTTAAATACGGAACAGGAACTTGTTTCTTCTGCGCCGACGTGGTGCTCCACCGAATTTCTTGGAACGGCCGTCAACTTGCATTGGTAGATGACTCCAGAATTGGTCCCCACGTAAGCGCGAGTGTCGCACGAATCCACGGCAATGCTGGTCAGTGGATTGGGAAAGGCTACCGACAGCAGCAGATCGCCCGCCACCAATGAGTACATTTTCATAGTTCGATCCAAGGACGCGGTGAACGCGTGTGACTTCCTCCCGATTCCTGAGCCAGATAAATGTAGCCCCGTCACGGCCAGAGAATGATGGGACCATGTGTAGACTGGAGTGTTTATTTTGGAGGAAATTTGCACAAACGACCAGACATGAACGATCCCATCCTGACTTGCACTCAGAAGAAACGATCCGTCTGTAGTAAACTTTAAAAGTGTTATCGGGCGGAAGTGAGCTGAGTTGATCACGTTTATTATGCGGCCGCTCTCCACTTGCCAAATTAAGATTTGATCATTAATCCCGACCACGACGTAGTGCCCAGTTGGTGAAACGGTTGCAGGCCCGGGTTTTCCTGGGCAAAGAATTCTAGCGGAGTTCTGCAACGATGAGCCACATTGCCAATAATGCAAGAAGGGTTTATCTGATTCCCCGATCAAAACACCTTCGTTCTTGATAAATGATAAGGAATGAAGTTGCGGAATCGACGTTAATCCACGGAGCGATAGGATCTTCGTGCCATTAACGGGGTTCCAAAAGATCAAGCTCGTTCTGGATTCATTATTTTCGCCTGCCGAAGCTGCAGCTGTCGTTACGAGCACCTCCATAGAAGACTTCACGAGAACCTGTGTCAGCAATAGAATTATTAATTTAGCGCAGCCCTCGTTTTCAATATTGCAGTTCAATTCATCCACAGCGATAGGAATCCAATCAAGCTGTTCAACAGTTTAAGCACAAGATTTACCTGGTCCTCCTGCAGTTTGCTGTCAAACGAAATTGGCCACTTGCTCCCTCGTCACTGACGCGCCGACAGATGAATGTAGCCAAATCACAGCCTTCTAGTTCACTTAACTGAGTTAACTCCAGTGTTTAATTGTCAATTCAGTTAAAGTTTCTCAATCCAACCTGTAGCGTGTATTTTTTGTAATAAAGCGAGCACGTGGCGCGCCAGTCGAGTTTGAACTTCAGAATGCAAAGGATTTGTGCGTCAATAAATACAAAAGTAATTGACATCAGATTTTCTTGTAAATTGTAGAGCTAATTTCATACAGGCGAAAATTCGTAGTTCTTATTTACCGAAAGGTCATTTACATATTCTTGTATACTGTCACCTTAAAGGTGTTGTTAAGACTGGTATTACCTTAAATTGACTATATTGAAGGGTCCACGAAACTGCGCTGTCGACATTTGTCAACGCACGGCGCAGCTCTCTCGACAATTGACATCGAGAACTGCAGATATCTGCCACGTAGTGGTTGTTCCAGTACTTTCAGGTAAATAACTTTTAAAGTATAAATTTATCGTGAATTTTGGGCCCCCGATCGATTCTACCAATTTTGCAATTTATTGCAGTTGAGGAATCACCACATTACAGGCGGATTGAGTCGAAAACATACCACCAAACTATCTCGTTAATTTGTCGCCAAACTGAAGATGTTGAGCGCACCTGCAGCCGAGCGGAACAAGGAGTTCATTTTGCAAGTACTCAAGGAATTCTTCAAACTGAGATCATCCGGAAGAAATGGTGGAGCAGCGAAGCTGCAGGTGCTAGAAGTAGCGAGTGGGACGGGACAGCACGTCGCACATTTTGCACAGGCAATGCCCTTCGCCCATTGGCTTCCGAGTGAAATTGATGACCGATCTTTAACAAGCATTCAAGCCCACATTGACACCCTGAATCTACATTCAAATGTCTCGCCCCCAATTAAGTTCGATGTGACCCAACCTGTCCAGGACTCACTGCTGGCAAATCGCAAGTCCCACTTCGACGGGATACTCTGTACAAACATGATTCACATTTCGCCTTGGCGCTGCACCGAAGGCTTGTTTTTAGTTTCACAATATCTTCTGAAACCCGAAGGTTTCCTGATCACATATGGCCCCTACTCCGTGAATGGTGTTTTGGCTCCCGAGTCCAACATCAATTTCAATGCGTCCCTTAGAATGCAGAATCCTGAATGGGGTGTACGCGATACTTCGGACTTGATTAAGTTAGCGCAAGCGAACCGGTTGCAATTCGTTAAGTCATTCGACATGCCAGCTAATAACAAGATGCTCATATTTCAGAAATATTGATTATTTATTGTACTTTCATTCCAGTAGTAAGAAGTTTTGTGTATTTTGTAATAAACTTGTTTTTACGCACTTCATTTTCTAACAAGTTAATTTTTACTCAGTTTATGGTCTTCATGTTCACGTACTGATAATATTTATGCTTGTCTCACCCGCGTGATCGTAGAAATGATTGCTCAACATCCTTATTCACTTTTCCCGTACTCCATTAAGCGATATCTACAAAACACATGGTCAGGAGTCAGGACGAAGGATGAACAGATTTCGGTTAGTACAGTTCAATGCAATACTTTTTGTATGCTTAATATCATAAGGAGAGGAATCATCTCACTTGCAAAGACCATTTGTTGTTGAAGACGTTATTGACTTGAATCAAGAAACGTAATGCAGCTGCTACCCGGAGCTTTTACTTTTTGTTTGCGAAAAACCAGGTTTCTATAAATAACTCATCTAAATTTAACTCTCATGAACACCGAACTACACGGATGGATATAATGGCTAAATGCGAAGTAATATCAGCTAAGAGGAGACTCACTCGCGATCCATCCAAAATTTTTGTCACAATATATGCCGTTTGTTTGTCCACACTTCATCTGTACATCAAACCTACGTCGCAGTGCAGCCGAGAGTCGAGTGGCAGGTCGTCCTCAATCTACTCTCGCCTTCATTGAGAAAGGCAGGTGATAAAGCTCAGACGGAAATCCGTAAAGATGGCGGACTCCCATCAGCCACGGCGAAGAAGAGACAAAAAGAAGAAAAAAGGTAATTGCATTGCATTGGGAGTGAATCTTAATTAAGATGGCAGCTTGCAACTATTGCCGCGTCACAATTTCAGGGCATTTCGAAAAGAACGAAGCTGCAGCCGCATTTTACGCAACTCGGAACATTGACGATGAAGAGGAGCAGTTGCTTCAACAGGAGCAACAAGAACAACGGGAACGGGAATTGCAACAAAAGCAGCAGCAAAAAGACGAGGAAGTGGGGGTCGAAAATGTTGAAACCGAAACCTTCAAACTGTTAAGTGCAGAAGAGGATGCGCCTGCTCCAATTATCGTCAGGCAACGCAACGGTAAGGTCGACTCCAACGATTAATGCCGCCGCTGAGTCGTCTCTTTGTCGTTCTGAACAACCAACTTTCTATTAAGCAGATTCTGGATCAACGGCTGAAGAAGATTTTGACAACGGGAGCAGCAATGATGACAATGGATTCAACGAGCCTCTCATTGCTGCTCCGCCCGTGCCAGAGAAACCCAAAGCTCGGGAACAACCAAAGCAAAAGCCGCCGCCCAACCCGAAGCCTCAGCCCAAACGTAAAGAGACTCCTGCCCCAGTCGTGGTCGAGGATGAAGACGAAGAAAATGGCGACAACTCATCGATATACAAAATCATATTTTTTATCTTGCTCATTGTACTCGGTGGTGTGGCGACTTTAGTTTTGATAGAAAATAATTCTGCTGAAGATGCGCTTGTAGTGCCAAGTGGTATTGATGTAGGTGATAGTCAAGCTCCTGCTTCAGATTCAGCTCCTCCTGTCCTCCCTGTTGAACCTGAATCAAAACAAACTGACGGCACGGTTGGCGACGACCACGACTCCGATTCTGGTGTGGATCTTGATGACAGTTCTGAGTCTTCTCTCTTCAGCAGCATTATTGACACAATTTATGGATTCTTGGACTTTTCAGGTTTGGGAAATTTTTCTTGTTTCTTTGGCAAGGCCTCCTTTTAGAAATGTTTTCAATTTGGATAGATTCGGATGGACATACTGAACATGAAGATGCTCAAACAGAAGAACATGACGACGATCTTGACGAGGTAGAAGAAAGTGATCAGCCTCAGACTGCAAGCCAAGGCGAAACTGATGTAGCTCAACCATTTCACGAACAAAACGCTCAGCCGGAGACAGTGCCACAATCAGAGCCCATCGAGCAAGGCCATGACAAGGCTCCACCAGAAAATCACCTGCATACGTATGAAGACGAAATTGAGTTGCCGCCTCCATCAATTTACCACGAACAACATGAGCACGTCCAGAAACAAGAGCAACACATGGAAGAGCAGGACGAGTGGGCTAACGATGCGAGGGTTCGGCGTGAATTCTCAAGGCAATGGGATCAGGGTCAGAATGAGGTGCAGTCAGAGTCAGAGTCTGAGTCACAAATTGAATCACCACCAACCATGGACACATACACGGGTGCAATTCAGGAGCAGTCACAGCAGCAATACGATCATGTGCCGTTTGATCAGCAGCAGCAACAGCAGTACGCCGAAGGTGACGGTGACGGATCTCACGCGGAAGCGATGGCGGCCGAGGCAGAGTACGAGCAACAATACCAGTATCAATATCAATACCTGCCTGATGCACCTGCTCCGGGCAAGCCAGAAGATCAAGACTACGGCCACAGCCACGGTGCCAACAATAACAACAACAATGGGCAGCAGACTGAATCGCAGGGCCAAGGACAAGGCCAGTATCAGCAGCCTAATATCTTAGAAGAGAATCACCCTTACTACTATTAGGCAATAAGCCGACTTCAGAGTTCAGACTTGTGTGACGATGACATCGAAATTGTAGACTAGTTCCAATCTTAAGCCTTATCTTAATCGAGTGCTTTATTCCCTAATTTGACTTGATTGATTTGTGATTAATTAGAAGGTGTACGAAATAAACTTAATAAACATAAGGTCAAGCTTATTGCGAGACTTGCTGAACGAACAGAAAATAGGATACATTAGGTAACGATGGCTAATGGTGTACGCGGGTTTAGCGGCCGTTTCACTTCAACTTTTGGGCTTGGTCCCGATTGTTATTGCTCGTCTTTGTTATGGGCTCGATGTACAACTGAAAGAAGTCGCCGTGCGCGTTGACTGCCTTTGGAGTGACGATCCTGCAATTGCAATACAGTGCCGATCATCATTAGCAAGGCCATTATCGTATTAAGTATAGATGGACACGGAAGTTGTCCAGTCATTTACCACGAAAACATTGCCAGCCAATAAATCATGCGTGGTACATACACGTACTCAAATTCACGCCGGATTCCATCCACGATCACTTCAGCGACTTCCGTCGGCGTAAGAATCGGAAGCAGTGACGGAATCCTTAAACATGAAAATAGGCACCCAAAATTTATCATCCAGTTCCAGCCGAGTCGCAGCAGAGCACGAGTTGCATAATTTTTCGGGCGGTCTCACCTTGTGTTTGGAATTCCATGTTCAAGCATGTCAGTCGAGCAGTAAAATGGAAATGCGGTCGTGAATTTGATGTCTGGTTTGAGAGGGTGGTGACCGAGTTCCTGACGCAACGCCTCAACGAAACCGTGTTGTGCATGTTTCGTGGAACAATACGCTGCAATGGAATACGCTGGCAAAATCCCGGAGGCAGAGTTTATTGTGACGATGTGTCCGGCACGTTTCTCAACCATTGTGGGCAGGAATTGCTGAATCATCCAAAAGTTCGAGAGCACGTTGACTTGGAACATTTCCTCCACCTCCTTCGGCTTGGTGTCCAGAATGTGTCTGACCTTCATGAGGCCAGCGTTGTTTATGATCATCGTCACGTCACCAACTTCTCGTTTTACCTGAAACGTTACAGTTTAACAAGGATTCTATCACGAACTGACCTTGTGCAAGGACTCTTTTCGTACCTGTGCCGCAGCCCTTTCGACCTGGAGCCTGTCTCCAACGTCCACGGTGTACGCGTAGGCCGTTCCACCTTGTCTTCGTATCCTCTGCACCAAATCTTCATTTGGAGCGGCTGTCCGACTCCAGCACACAAGTTTGGCACCACTTTTGCTGAGCTCCAGGCATAATTCCCGTCCGATTCCTCTACCGGAACCGGTGACCTGCGGACATGGCAAGATCAGTACCAGGCTAAAGTGCACTCCATTCAAGCAGGCGCAGATACTTTCTCTTAATGATTGTGAACGGGAACTTACCAGAATAATGTCCTTGGACAAATCTTTCCGTCTTCGCACAATGTATCTGAGCACGGCGTACTCAAGCGCATAGTACCACATGAGGATGAATACTTTCAGGTAAACAATGGAGTTCCAGACCATTTCCAGGTAGGATTCAGATTCAGTCGTCGGCATATTGCCGAATTTAGTAATTAATGCCCGGATCAATTGCAATTACTCACAGCTTGCTTCGAAATCTAACTCACTGCACGCTCCACCGCATCCTACAAGAATGGCACCTGTGCGAAACAAAATGGATTCGCGTGTTTGTTCACATTCACGTTGGAAATCCTGATGCGTCAGTCGTAATAAAAATTACAGCACAGCATAGCAAAATACAATTGAGATTTAATAGCAATAGCCATTGTTCTTTATCTTTAACATTAGCAAAGTAAACTCAGTAGGCAAACTTACGTGAGGTTGAGGCATCGGAAAAGTAAAATGAGAAAGTTACAACAATTCACTTTGCTGTGCTATGCTACAGACTATAACAATTGTCGGGTTATGCGTTATGGCATAAGCTTTCGATTGTCAGAATTCGCAAATCCCAAATCGTAATCGCATATACGCAAAATGTAAGACGAAGACGTGCTAGCATTATCACAAGAAAAGGAAACTGTGTACCGTCTACGAAACATCGCACGCACGCAGAAATTAAATGAACAAATTTTATATGCAAACATTAATGGGCCCAGTACAGTGCTTAAATATGCGAGGCAATATTATATCTCACTGCAGGTACCGCATGATGATTGTATTAATTTGCTAATATAAAGAAGTCTAGCAAGGCATGCAGAGAAACTTCTTTCTTCGTGCAAGATGTTTGCCCACTTGGCGGACAATTGACAGAAAGGCGAGAACGGCACTGGTAAGAATGTAATAGTTGCTAAACGTGTTAACAAGGCTAACTTGTTAAAGCGTGAAGAGTTTAAACTTTGGTATTAAATTATCGCCTTATTACAAGCTCGGGCATAAACATGGAATACCATTCAAGCTTGCCAAAGGACCTCTTTTTCTTGATTTTTCTCGTTTAGTTGGATGATTTGGGATCTTCCCAGTGGCATTTCGTAAGTCTCGCTGCAAGCAAGAGATCGAAGACTTCAACAGAATTTAGATTTTCGACGCATCACATCAGAGTGACCTTTGAGTGTTGAGAATTCGGCATGAAAGATAACAAAGATGCGAATTCGCGAGCCATGAGTCATGACTCGCAATGAACTGCGTCTTTTCTTAGCGCAGAAACGAAATCCCTGCCTTATAAGTTCAGTCTTGCTAGGATTCCAATCTAAATACTCCGAATTCCACGCATATGTTGTCATTGTCAGTGCCCATTTCATCCTGTCATCCCGTCATTGTTGTTTTTGAAGCCAACAACAGCACGGCATTAAGAAAAGCTCACGTTCATACTCAGAAAGTACCTGTGGCTCGGCTTGTTTACATCAATCGCGGACGTACAATTAGAATTTGTCATTGTTATCATCTTCCACACCACACTACACAAGCAACCGCAATGCATTACTTCAAATTTCTTAATCCAGGGGTCTTAAGAGCATGATTATGAATAATGTGAGAGCATCAGCCGCATGCCAGAGCATCAATGGAATTCGATATCACATCACGAATCACGATCACCCTGCGCGGTCCACGCCGTGCCGTGCTGCACTGCACTGAAGTGAAGAAGGTTGTCAAGCAGTCAAGCACCCAATTAGTCTACGATTGAAGTTACACCAGAGAGTCATGCCATGACATGGCATGGAATCCGAGGCACGACATGGCAAGGCGAGCAGGGTGCTGGTCGTTGGTACTGGCACGAAATAAATTTTCTTCATACAAAGCAGAAAGCAGATAGATAAAGGATGAACCCCCAAGCAAAGCAACAATAAGATCCAAGATCCCTTTCCTCATGTCGTGCCGTGCCCGTGGTACATTACATTGTTGCACCGCCGCATACGCGCAACTTGCAAGACATGCATCACACCAGACCAGACCAGACTTTGTCCGTCCTAAGCACAATAAAATCTCAACATTGTTGCACCAGCGGCGCAGCGGCTTTAATACATTTAATAGGGACATAAAGGGTGAATTTGTGAAGCGGTTCTCTTGCTCACGGTCTGCATTTGCACATATTTTATGCAAAGTATCAAATATCTTCGCTGCAATGCCAGCAATGCTCAGACGGCAGGCGAGAAAACAAGTTTCAGTACCATACAAAACTAAACTAAATGCTGGCTAGCTAAGAGTCAACGTCAAGACAGTTACTTTACAGTTTACAAGCAGATTTGTGTACAATCGTACAAACTCAAGTCAAGTCTGCGGTCTTGTTTCGCCTTGCTTGGAGTAAATTGAGCTTTTTAACATTATTGTTGCTGATTGATAATAACCAACAACCAAACAAGCACCATCACACCACGTCTGAGGACCACGACAGGCAAGAGGCAAGCTAGGCCAGACCAAGAAAGGGAAAAATCTGGTTTTGAATGTTTTATTGTGATATTAGAATTAATTAAGTAAAAGACTGTGCTGCGCATTGTTAGTGACTGGCTGTTAAGCTTAAGCTGCAGTGATTACAAAAAGTGCTCTACAAATTCCGATAAACCCTTGCGACTTACGATAGTTGCGTTGTTGCTTCGCCTGGCCTCTAAACTTGAATTTGAATCCTAGAAGACAACACACAACACAAACAGATTCGAAGACAGCAGACAAGACAGGATTGTTAAAGATTATAAAAAGTGGTATTTGGTGAATTGGTGATCTTGATTGAATGGGCTCTTCGTGCTAACCTGCCAGACCAAGACAATTGTCAACGTACTTGGTGCCATATTGGACAGACCGCAGTCAGGTCAGATTTTTATTAATCTTCTTAATTGCTCTTACTGCGAATGTGACAGTGACAACTCAAGAACCTCATCATTGTTGTTTTGATGATCTTGATACTTCATCCCACGAGTTGTATAGACGCATTTCATTCATTAAATAAAGCGTATCACAATATTTTAGTTAAAAGAAATCAAAAGCGTCAAGAGCAAATCCATAAATTACATGAACCAACCGATCAGGTTCACAATAATTAATAAATGGTGTTGATTTCTCTTTCTTTCTGTGGGCTCGTCCATTCCACACTAGTGTCGTCAGTCCAAGTTGCTGTCACATTTGCATTTAGCATTTTGAATTTGAACTTGAGGGTTGAGTTCGGTATTTTGTGTTTCAGATCCAGAGTAGGGAAATCTGCCCAAGCTGGAATTGAAGGTTAGCCTTTAGTCAACTTGAATATCGCTGATTACTCGAATGGTTTTACGATTTATCAACAAAGTCTGTCTTATGTTTTAGTGAGAAGCTGACGAGGCTTGTTATCCTGATCGCCATTCTGGAGCTGGATAAATAACATTCAAAGCGCGTGGCAGCAAGATCAAGTCAACCTTATTAATAACAGTTTCAAGATGTGTTAAACCTGCTTAATGTGATAAACAACAGAACAAAGTGGTGCCGTGTCGAATATTGCCTTCATCTTTGATTATTATTAATTTCTGAATCCAACCCGGCCGTTTGTGTCTCGTGGCTCGGTAAGTATTTCATTCAATAATTACTGCTAAAAAAATTCGAGCATTCCAATGGTGTAAGGGGCAGAATTAAGGTGCATCATTTGTCTTGAGATTAGTATGCTGAGGAAATCCTATTTTGACGACAGGCTACAGTCACAGAATAATAGAATTGTGCAACAGTTTATCTCTTCGTTATTCATTCAACAACACCACGTAATAATAACAAGATTACAAGTTCTGTAGATTTTATGGTATTTTCTTGACTCAGTTGTTGCGAATACGAATACTTAACTTGTTCCAAGAGAAAGGGAAATGACATTGAAAACTGAAATAAAAGAGTACGGTGTACACGGCACGACGGTACGAAAACATTCAAATGAAGAAGACCAACTGCTGATTGACTATAATAAGAGAGTACAATTAACAGAGTTGTAAAATAAAATGCGTGTTGTTGCTACAGAACGCAGAACATGGCATGGAATGGAGCATGTAGGCGTGAGTTTTATTGTTGATCTTTTTGGGCAAGAATAATAAGGAACACTGACTGTTGTAAATCTTCTGCGAAGATGAGCCAGCCAAACTAAGATTTTTTAACAACGAACAACGCAACGCATAAATAAGAGAAAGGAATCAATTGAATACCTCCTCTGCCATATCTCTAAAAAGGTAAAAATCTATTCACGGAAGATACTAATGCGAGGAAGAAGGTTAAATTTGCAATTATGCGAACGGCGAACGTAGTGTTAGGTAGCGCGTAACAATAACAATTGGAGATTACGGTGACATGTGCATGATCGCAGCGTGCTGGCAGATTCTTTTGTAATTTGCGATGCGAATGAATGACGCTAATTTGTAATTATTAGTTGTGCCTGTCTCTGCCAAGGCAAATGCAACATACTACACGATACCAAATTAAGTAGGCGCGAAGGATCTCCGGGTTAAGCCTAGTTTCCTTAATTGGCACGAAAGATCACGTATCACGTCGTGCAATCTCCAATCACAAATGATAGGAAATAGTATTCACGCTTGACTTAAGTACATGGCCTGGTCTGCCCAGCCTTGCCTACTGCCTTTGCCTTGCGTCGTCAACTTAAATGACTAATGAGAATTGTGGTCCTGACTCTTGACTTTGTCGTAATCTCTCGTCATTTCTTCCGAATTTGCCTTCTCAATTCACGAAACACACCTTACATTTGAATACAGTCTTTGGTTTAGTCTTTAGTCTAGAGTGACCATGAAATTCTACCACGCGGTGACAAGAAAAGAACAGGAAGTTAAAGTCATGTTCAGGTCGCGGCTAGTAAAAGAATTAGTGTAGTGTAGTGTTACACACTGGGCTTGGAAATTGTGAACTTTTCTTACTTCTTTCACCTTGCATTTGTCTGTTGCTTCTTGGCGATGGCGGCGTGGTTTTAGAGAAGAGAAGTGTGGTTTAAGTTCTCACGTCGGGTTTTCTCAGCAAACTCGACAGGCTGGCTGCCGCTGCCGGCAAGATGAAGAAGATGCGACAGAGTTTGAAAGGGTCATTCATGACAAATTGACTAACAGTGTTAGTGAATAACAGTGTACGTTATTACGTAATACAGACCGAGTCAAGTAATTACAGTCGTCAAACGTCTTGCTAATCAGCTAATTAATGTCAACATCAACACCAACACAAGCTAATCAAGGTCATTCATACATCAGCATCAAGCGTGTCGCTTGTGGAATGTTCAACAACCATTGACACGCAATTACAGTTGTCTTATCTTGAATCTTGGAGAAACTCTCATCTGTCATCTCTAAAGATGGGCAGAGGCGTGCTATTTCATAATATTTAGAATCTCGTATTGAGTAATTCCACGGCACAGATTGATTTTTAATTAAGCCCAAAAATGACTCGACGTTCGAGGTCGCATCTTCATTCAGTCGAGTCGTTGTACGATTGTGTCATTATTCCTGCCTTCCCGTTGCGTTGTCGTCACCTTGCTGCAATGTTAATGAAAGTATTTTCTATTATTATTTATTTCATTGCATTGCATTGTGACTCGTGAAGGGTCGTATCGTTTCGTGAGTCTCTTTACATTGTTTCACAAGTCTACACTTTCCGTCGTAGTTCAGGATTTCATTTCATGGTTTCCAATTGTTTGAGCATTTCGTATTTATTATTATACGCACGATTTGAGATATTATGTAATTACTTTGTTCTGTGCCTTGCTGTGCTGTGCAGCAGCATAAATTAAGATGGCAATGGCAGAGAGGAAGTTGAAATGATTTATGTGTAGTGTGGCATGGGCGGATATTTATATTTAGTGCCTCATCGTCAGAGCCAGTTTCAGAATTTGGTACACATCTCGGCATTTCACACGCTTATGCTAACCACTTCACTGCGCGTACACAATAACTCGAATACGAACTCGAACTCAAGTTCACACATTCAGATCCCAAGTCAGTCGGATTCTCTCGAATTCCGTTACAAGATAAAGTCGTGTCGTGTGATTCGTGGTGTCGATCTGCTGGGTAGCACAGCACGGGAATGATGAGAATGGGTCAGAGAACAGAGCCTAGCACAGTTAGCATCAGTTAAGCAAGTGGCAGGTGATAAAAATATCCCAGTTATAAGATCAAGTGTCAACTTTGGAGTGCTGCGTGTCTGACTGCCAATTATTTACAGCAAGGGAATTATTGGCGGAAATATTTCATCTTGCCATGCCCGCTACACGGCGGCAGTCAGACGCGGACACATTGAAAGACTTTTTTGCAACTTAACGAAACAGACTGTTTGAAATAAATTGAGCGAAAAAGACAACGGGTTCTGAGACGGAGATGTCTTTATGCTGTGATCATGAAGTGCGACTGCACCTGGTTCGCTGACGGCTGACAATGGCAAGTTAATTTTTGGTGATCAATGATCGCACTGGCCCAGACCCGCACTGGTAAGCAGTGGTAGCAGCTAGTCCCATTTCATTACACGCAGCCTGCCTAGCATTTGCTCAAGTACGTAATTATTACAGAGTCGTAAAATTTTCAGAAAGTCAAAACAATTGAATGGGCAACATGCGAATGAGATAAGTGCAATTTACGATGTTAAGGAATAAAGACATGGTTAGGAAATGTTCTGCTCTTTCTGCCTTGGACCGGACCGGCAATTCGCAATTGTTGGGGTGAGTTCCCACCAACTGATTTTCTGCTTGGCCAGTGTTGCATCTTTTTAACTGCAACTCGGCACTGGGCGCTCGCACACTGAACATACTGACTGAGTACCGCCTGGCATCGTGAGTGCGAAATTTTTATGTCTTTAAATATGATTTACGAGCCACATCCCGCATCTCCTCGCCAACTTTTTACAGCTTCGGTCCATCCTCCTCTTCATTAAATTCAAAATTCACCGTCTTAATAAATCATATTCAATAACTTTTTGTCCACTGCTCAATGCCCAAACGTTCAAGCCAAATTGCCTTCGGAATCAGTACACACTATCTTTTAATACAAAAATACAATGTACAATACTTAATTTCATTCTCTCGTATCGCTGTCACCCAGAGTCGACGTGTCACAATTTAACGATTGTCTATGCGCATTCGCATGCTGAGGTTGAAATTATGCCAGAATCAAAATGAAATTTATAATTACAAGCCAACGCTAAGAAAGAAACTCATTAGAGGCATTGAGGACTGAAACCAGAGAAATCAGGCACCAAAATCATGAACCATGCTGAAACTGTCACTCAATGTTTACGCTCATGAATCATGAACCGAGTGCAAACACTGCCTGCCTTTACTCAGCACAAGCACGAGCAAAGTGACAAGTGGAACTTCATCATGCAAATCACAATGTAGGCAAAATTTCATTGGCAATTTGCATTCCCAAAAATTACCACCAGCGAAATTATCAGTTGAAAAATTAGATTTTCATGAAAACGCAAGTCTAAGCAAAGCCCCAACCCAGGCGTCTTTGTGTTCGTGTTCTTTCCATTTCATTGTTTTTGTTTCGTGTTTGAAAATGTGAGTCAAGTATAAATCCATTATTGTTTCTTGTGCGCTAAGAAATAGTGAAATCGCAACGCAGCGCAGCAGCGTCATAAAATGCAGCTTAAAGTGGCATGCAATGCAAGCCGAAAGCCGTAAAATGTCGGCGACGCGATCGCGGCAAGACAAGAAATTGCTGCTTGAAGAAACCTCAATTATTGAGAGAGACATTTGACATTTACGCTTGAGAATATAGGTCAAGATTGTGGTAAATTGCTCAACCGTCAACCAAGTCGTCAGCGTAGTTTAGATTTGGTGAAATCGACAGTCGTAAAAATTGGGGTAATAAATTGTTTTATTAATGAATGCACTTGCACCGTCGCGTGCGTCTCCGTTGCACAATGCTGATCATGCACAGCAATTTATTGGGACACAATAATAACAATACCGACCATTTTGTTGGTGATGGAACAACAATCATTCCAACCCGTGGCACACGGTGCGCTATTCATTAGTGCTATTTAGTGGCTAATTGTTCTTGCTCTTGGAATTGTGAAATTGCCGCTGTGCGCTTATTCGATTCGCTGTTTACGTTTACGTCTGCAGCCAGGCAATTTACTAGCTGAAGGTCGCCTGAGGCTCATGCGTAATTTTCTTGGTGACGTTGACGCGAATAAATAACTTTAGTATTCATGTTATTACTAATTTTAGTTAGCTGAGCAATTCCTTGTTACTGATTTAGGATGGGTATTTTGGAAACCACTGCCATAAATCGAATTGAGCACACTTTCCTCTTGTAGCATTGCATAATTGCCAATTGCATTGGGATTACGTGGCCACTGAGCCGTGAGGCTGGGCTGGCTGTCAGTCTGACAGTCACATTTTTAAACCTCTCCTGATAAGATAATCGGTATATTCATCCAGACGCGGTGGAACTCATCACCATCACTGACACGACATCCATCTGATGAGTGATTCGATGAGAGGGCTGGCTCGTCTCATAGTTTTGTATCTGAAAAATTGTTTAAGTATACAAGAGGTGTTGGAATTCGGGAATTTGATTTAAACTGTTCATTCGTTAATTGTGCTCGTCTTCAGTTGATGCCTGTCTGTGTCTAAACTGTCTAGTTTAGACTTTACTTGACCAGTTCATTCGTGACAAAACAGTGATATTAAGCAGTAATAGCAATCAGTGACATCCTCTGAAAGACAAGCCATCTTCCAATCCAAGTAAAATTATCTTGTAAGTTAAGCTAGTAGTCGTAACCTGTCAATTCATTGCATTTCATCAGTCCGTGTGACGCTAGATTTATCAATATTCGTCTAATTATTGCATTATCGCCTGGTTAAATTTATTTGTGAACACTCACAATGTCGAAAATTAGAGTTACTGGCTATTATGAGAACGCAGTAGGGCTGGGTTACGCAGTTGTAATTCGTTGTTTACTTGGATCGAAAAGAGCAGAAAGTACTTTTGTTATCAGAGCATGAAACTTGGGTTTGGAGTTTGGGATCATAAATGGATTCTACTAATCGTACGTTCGTACTGCAAGCAGCTGCAATTACTTAACAGAAATTAATGATAATGTTAAATCATATAATTTGATTGTGTGTACAAGAGAACTTATTTCTTTGCGCTTAATGTCCAACTGTCTGAACTCAAATTCACACAACACAAGAAGGAAGGAAGTTTTGATTATGGTTGCTGCAGTTGCAATTGGCCTCGTTTATTTGCAATGATGAACTGTAATTTAATTTGCTTGGTTTGCTCGTAATCCTGAAGTCAAGCTTAACGCTTAATGTGGCGCTTAATATTTTCTTGGAATTCCTACAAAACATCATTAATTCCCTTTAGTAATGTTCTTCAGCTTCAGGTAGTGTAAACAACTAAATGTAGTTCTCTTGCACTGATCCGGTTCGCATTCTCAAGGAAAGATGCACTAGAAATTTTATGATTCCAGTTCTTTATCTAATCAATCACTTACGCTGCTGTAATAGAACATTAGGTTTTGGTTCCGCTTTGAATCTATTATGAGTTCCAATTTTGCAACGCATTTCTATTACCGTTGAGTGTCGTACTGACACGGATGATATTTTGCAATGTTTATCGCAAATCAAGCCAGCAAAGCAAATGAGTCCCAACCCCAATGTGGAATCAAATGCCGAGCTGGCTGTGGCTGTGGTAAATCGCGTAAATATTTGTCGTCGATGCTGCTTTTATCGCCATACAACTGTTAAGCCCAGAATAGAATCGTGCGATGGCGATAATCTTATGCGCTTTGTCAGTTTCAGTTTCATTGAGTCATTGTTCACGTTGAGGTAAATCGGTGTAAGAAGGTGTCAACTTTGCATTGTTAAATATTCGCTGTCAGTTTCTATTCTCTCCGCTGAACTGAGACGGAATTATTTTGTTACGTGCGACGTGCCAAGCACTGAAATTAGCTCGTCAAAAAACTTTCTCACTCTGCGCTCGTGGCAAAAGCTGAAGAGCTCTCTGGCGTTTTATCTTCTGCCTCTACCTGCCCTGAACCATTCTTCTACTATTATGCATACTGTTAGTAATAAAACTGCTGCGCTGCTGCCTGCGATTATGAATTTTTATCTCCGATAATGGGATAATACAATAATGAAACTGTATAGACGTAAATTATGTTTACTGTCAGCCGTACCCGACTTGAACACAATGCGCGTACTTATCGTTGACTTTATTGTGGATTTTTATTTTAGATTTGGTGAAACAACGCAAACGCAAATACGCAAAAATCAACTACACTGCAGCGGCAGCAGCCGGCCGAGCCCAGTAGACTAGAAAAGGAGAAACACATTTTGGCACAAATCATCTTAAAATTCATGTAATAATGTAGTAAGGCCAACATTAGCGAGAAAGTGACTTAATAATCAGTCGAACCACCGTTACACTGGATGCACTGAGACCTGCGCTGCATTGAATGGTGACAAAAATTTCTACTTGACTTTACCATCTGAAAATGACTTCAGTCAGTCACATAACGTCGGTCACAGTCAACAACGAATTTTCACTCGAAGAAGAGTTCTGGGTTGAAGCTGGACGCACCATGAAGGAAAGACTGGACGATGAAGACCTTCGAGGAAATATTACCGATGAAGGTGACAAATTATTGGTCATTTATTTTGAAGAAGACTTTGTTAGCGTGTTCGAATTTGCTAATATTTGACTGATTTCAGGCGAGCTTGAAGCCGACTGGCTGGCTGATGTTGGACTGGGTGATTTGTCTCAACAATGGAGACAAGGCAAATCGCTCCCTGAAAATGACATTGGACCAGCTGTGCAAAAACTTAGTCTCAAACCGCATCAGGTACTCAGTTTGTCAAAATCGAATTGCTTCGCTGTATTTCCTGATGGGATTAGCAGTGCAAATGCATTACAAAAATTGGCATTTTGTATTTGCTAAATATTATAGGCCGATGCCGTGCGTAAGCGTGTTCAAACATTGAATGCTACGTTAAAGAGAAAGAAGCATAATCGCAAACCTCCGCCAGATGTTCGAAGCTTTTTCCAAAATGATATAACGGAGAAGGTAAGGTTTTAGTGCAATGCAATTAACTTTTTAACGAAATATGGTATGTCAGGTTTTTCATTTTCATTTGCTTTTTGGTGGCACAGGAGATATCACGCTCTGCGACTCCAGATTCGCTTGGCTCATCTGAATATCTGAATAATTCTTCCGTTACCACTTCTGACCATTCCCCACCGAGACGTCAAGGGTCGCAAGAGTCACCAACTCATTTGGAGAGCCTACCGTAAGTCTGAAATGCAATTTAGTCAAGTCGCCTACGACCTACGTTGCCTTCGCAGCCATGTTTTTTTTGTCAGTATTGACTTCAGCACAATTTACTTCACGTTCAACAGGAACTTGATTCGAGTTGCGAAATTTGTATCAGCGCGAGAGAAATCATGAACAAAGTCATCATGTTAGTTGTTAATAATAATCATATTTCGTCGTTTTTGCCACAGATCCTTGGGGAGTTCTGGTGATGAGTTGGATGACACAGTTCCTCCTCTGCCAAATCAACATGTCCCAGAGTTCGTCTCCATATTTGATACAACGAATCCAAATTCTAATGCGTATGTTCACGGGAAGCCGAAAGACTTATTCCGCCCACCTCTAAGATTTCCTGCTCGTGGAAACTCAAGCAGTGAGAGCGAAGTGGCAACGGATGTTGTCTCGGGTAATTCAGTAGCCTTGAAAACGCGTTGATTGATGATTGATTGCTAATGTGAACGCTTCGATTGCAGGTATCGAAATGCTCAATTACCATAATATAGGGACCATTTACATGAAAGGATACATCCCACCGAAACAACAATTACAAGCTCGTCGCAGCACTGGAAGTGTTCCAGTGGCTCTCCCACCGAATAACAAGACAAGCAGTACTGTCGTAGCATCGAGTAATACAGGCGCCGAAATTAATTCCAGAACGTACAACACGTCTGGGGTGTTTATATCTCAAAACGGAGGATTCACGGAAGAACTGAATCGAAAGAACTTGAGTGTTCATCAACCAAACAACGCACAAGATTCCAACTTTGCTGATGCTGACGAGAAATTAATTGTAAGCTACCAGCATGAGGATGGCATAATTTCACGGTGAACTGACAACTCACTTTTGGCATGATTTCATTTTCAAGGATGAGTGCTCATACATTGTACCATCGGGACTCACACGCCTGAGCGACTTGAGTGAAGATGACGTGAAGAAAATCTATCCACTGTTGCTAATGGAATTGACCGCACAATGCGATCATTTGGGTATTCAGCTTCGTCGGAAGAAGAAGAATGCCAGTGCAAACGGAAATGGCGTCAAAAAGCCCAACGGAGCTGAAGATAGCCAAACTTCTGTGTTCGGCGTGAACCTTGAAAATTTGCTTGCGAAAGACAAAAGAATTACTCGCGATAATTCGCTGGAAGTGCCCATTGCTTTTGAGAAGGTACATTTCACTTCCAATGAAGCAGAATTTATGTGGCTACAGAAATAAAGATTTTACTCCCCGTTTTCGCAGATGGTGACCCATTTGTGGAAGAGATCACTGGATCACGAGGGTCTGTTCCGAATGGCTGGTCACAAGGGCAAGATTAACGACCTGCGTGCCACATTCGAGTCTAGTCTTTACACAGAGCCTGAACAGGTACGTAGTCAATTACTTGTGAACGCGAAGTTTAAGAGCAGTAATTTTCGGATGAATAACTTCATCGCGTGACTCGTTCCTTTCATGCCACCCGCTGTCTATTCCGCACTTGACCATAAAGATTTGATTACCAGTATTAAACTGCCTCATTTTTACGCATCAATTTTGTAGGTTACTGCTGCTATGAATAATTGCTCGTCGCATGATGTTGCCAATCTTCTTAAGCAATTCCTTCGTGAACTGCCGATTCCACTTCTAGGATGCGATACGATTGATACATTTTTTGACGTTGCTGGTAAGTATCACTTCAGATCGCACTCACACGGAATTGATGTTCTATTGCATCATGCATGGTTTGTTTCATTTCTACTCCACAGGACACATTAGCGAGCGAAATCAAGAGAGCTGTCTGAGGCTCCTGTTGCTGCTCCTACCTCAGAGTCACCAGGCTGTGTTACGAATGCTGATACAATTTTTGAGAGACCTTATTCGCAATTCTGAAGTCAATAAGATGAGCTTGAGAAATGTTGCCCTGATTCTTGCCCCCAACTTAATTCCTGGTAGTGCATTGCGCTCACAAAATAAGGAGGTAAATGCTAAAATATTTTCTGGTGAAGCTTAGAAGTTCCCTCGCTAGTCACATGTATTCAATGACTAAATGTAATTATTTTTTTTAGATCAATCGGGCTGTGACAAGTGTTCAATTAACTTCTCTTCTTATTAAATATGGTGCAACTCTATTCAATATTCCAACGGATCTCCTATCACAAATGCGGCAAATCAACGACAATGCGAGGTATAAGAAGCAAAAATCATCCAAATCTGGCCAGAACGGCAACGGACACAAAGGATCAAGTACAAATGGACAAGTCAGCAAGCAGCATCCCGCTTCAATTTACAATAGCTTGAAGGTCTCAGCACCTCAGTTAGGATTTCCTGAGGTCGTATTGCCGATTCAGCCCGGGTCGACAGCTGGAGATATTGTGCTATTGTAAGCTAGCGTTATTAAATTCATTAGTGGTCTTACTGTACATATTCACTCTTTCAATTACAGCCTCTTGGAGGAAGGCGACCGCAAAGCAGAGTACCTCGAACGTGAAGGTGACGCAAACGTTTCAGTTGTGTCAGTGCCGTGTCCACCGAACGCCACGACAGTTGCAGTTGGTTCAGCCCCCACAAACGGCAATAACTCCAACAACATGAACGCAAAACGACGGGTTGTTGGGCAGAAATTGGCTCAGCAGGAATCGGGCAAGAGCAGCAACGCACCCAACTTAAGCTGTTTGTTGACACAAGTTGACCGTGACACGGCACTCAAAACTCATTCGCTGTACGAATATGGAGGAAATATCGGTAAGTAACATATTCGCTTGCCAGTTACATCGTTCCATGGTTGAAACGAAAAGTTAATTTTTATTCATCCACACAGGGTATCGTCGAATTGACCCGTCTGCTCTGATCGCTGCCATTTGTCGTGATAATCCTGGCGCCGCGTGGGTCCTCAGATGTAATCACCGTCATTCTGCAGAAGTTGGCGTTGCAGTGTAATTTACACGCAAAATACTCGACACGTAGCGGCACATCGACTTTAATGTATTATTATTTTTGACTGCCTTTACATTACGTTTAAATTAACACCGCCCTAAGTCCAAAGCGCATTGCGTTATGTTGTAGCTCCAAATTAAGAGGCGAACACGTTCTTGTCTTTGTGCATTTCATTCTGAAGGTATTGAGCAACGAATTTCGAACGGGTATTTCGTACAACGGAAAACAAATTTCGCCTCAACACAGCCTTTGCCTTGCTTATAGCCTGTTCACTGTTAAGCGATGACAAGATAACCAGAAGTACTTCATTCTTTGAAGAAGAACACGAGTAATTTAGCGCAAAACTACAGTTAACTAATATAATCTTGTAGATTATAACATTAATTTGTTAAATATCCATATTACAGAATTTATCTTTAAGATTACTTTATATTAGTTGTGGCAAATGATAATTTATTATTCCGAGGTCATCCTTTTCTATTGCCTTTACAGAGAAATATTTGCTTGTTGTAAAGCTTGTCATATGTTAGTGTTAAGACTAAATATAGCATAGCAATTTGTTACGGCGTCTACAAAACAAAACGAATTGGAACGAGTACTTGTTTACGATTTGCGAGAATAAATCAACTTGAGTTCTCAAACATAGAAAATTAGTGTCTGCAACATTTATTAAGCCTTCGATGTATGCGCCGGAAAAGCAATTACTGAGGGCATCGATCAAAGGCACGGCAATTGTTTTAATATTCAAAAGTCAACTTCATACAATAAACCTCAGCATTGAAAATACCGAATAAGACTTGAATATAACCGAATGTCAAGACTGAAAGCATGTCTTTTGTCCTTTCACCTTGTGCGTGCCAAAAAAACTTGCGTGATTGTAAATATTTGGAAAAGCAATTTAAAATGCATCGCACGGTCACGTCTACTATAATAAAATCAGAATTAATTTTAACTTCTTTTCAAGGACGCAGACCTTTAATTGCTTACACGATTTCCCGCATTGTGTCTTAAAAATCATTATCCTCTTGAAGGCGAGTCTGAATTTTGACCAGTTTCAACTTCCAGGATGCTGACGAAACAGGCACATCGCCGTCTATCATTTGCCTTCACCCTGCTAACCTTTTTCTGCTTCCTTCCTTACGACTGGTATCCAAACGAAAAGATCCTTAGGCCTACGAAGTATTTACATAAGCGTTTCTTCAACAAGTTTCTCGGTCTCCTCATCCCGTCCACGATGGTATACCTTGCTGCATCATTTGGGCACGACGTCTGGCTGGGCCACATTAGCCAAGCCCACTTTTACGTCGTGCTCATGTTTGTCACGCTGGAAATTGTTCTCTCAGCCTGCGCATTTGCGTGCGTCTTCGACGTGGACACCGTCGCATGCATAATCAACAACATCTTCAGAGTAGACACGCTGTTCCAGAAAATATTCTTAACACGACAACAACGGAAGGGATACCAGACGAGAAGGTCTTTGACCGTCATGATCTCGAATGTGATCGAACCACTTTCTATCGCTCACACGCTTTCGCTTGGAATGTTCTTCTGGCACGACTTTGACCCTTTCAATCGGTACGCGTACCGATACTTCAAGTTTTTCGTTGGCCTGGACTCAATCTGGTTCGAATTGGGCGGTCTGCTGACTTACATGGCATTCTTACGGCTGTGTTACGGGATGTTCATCATGCTCACTTTTATCGTCACACCTTTTCTGGAGAGCACATCGTTCTGGCTTGAGTACATGGCGGACTTCGCGACAGACTTGAATGACGAAGACGACGAGCACCACTCGGAACTTGCCCATAAGATGTACGCGCATAATTACAAGCTCTTGCGCTGGTTTCTGAACGTCGAAACCCTCCTGAATCGCACTCTCCTCGGTTCGTGGTACGCCCGCTATTGCTTCCCTGTGGTGTTTGCATTCATCTTTCTCCCAATTGTCATCCAACTCTACGGCACGGTCCGTCTGTACGCTGTACTGGGCCTTATGGCGTACATCGCGATGCCCACGATGTCATTCCTTCTACTCGCACTCATGAAAGTGTGGTTTGAATATGCGGACAAGATTGAAACCAAGTCCAAGCAGCTGCAATCGATATGGCTGAAAAAAATTCGGTTCCTTTACAGACGCCAACGACGGAGAATGCGCCGTGATTGTGACAGGGAACACGAGCATGAGTACCGGCGTGACCATCGCACGAGAAATCAGGAAGCTTACAAAGAACTTCGTAAATTCTTAATGGCATTCCAGCCAATGAAACTGGAGCTGAATGTGCTGTTTGAATGCAACCGAGCCACGTACGTTTCGTTTCTTAGACAAGTCATTGACAAGGCGGTTAGTCTGCTGATATCATCTAGCTGGATTTCATAAATAAATGGATAAATAAGGAAAAATAATTTTTATTGTCTCTCACGCTCAAGAACTTCATGTCTACACTAATTTGATGCTTGGGAAAGTCTTGGGACTCCCAAGTTCATGCCATTAGTGAATTAATGATCCAAGACGAACATGCGGATAAAATAAATAACAAATATTTGTATGCTAATTGCGATTTTCAGTCTATAAATTGAGGCTGTCTGTGAACTGTGGAACAGCAGAATCAAAACAAAACCTCTTCTCAATCCCTCAACATGAACGTCAGCAAAGAAGAAATCAAACGAGTGGAAGCGGAGTTCAAAAACGCTTGGAGTGTGATTCTGGATGAGGTTTTGAGTGACCCGAAATTCCACGATATTCGGTACACCATCAATTGGCTGGAAAAAGTTCTGGAGAGAAATGTTCCACATGAAAAGCAGACGAGAGCCTTTCTCTCCATTTATGTATACCGAACCCTGAAACCAAACCGCACGGAAGAGGACAATTTCTTAAACTACGTTACTGGTTGGATCATAGAAATGGTAAGGTCCTAACCGAATCAAAATTCTAATCCAAATTGTTTGAAATTATGCCGAATACGTTTAACCGTATCATTTTGTTGATTTTCAGCTGCAAACGAGTGTCGCGATGCTTACTGACATTATGAGCGATTCTGAAACCAGGAGCGACGTCAATGGCACGCTCTGCTGGCACCGACATCCGGACGTCGGGCTGAGTGCAATTAATGACGCATTCTTGTTGGAAACCGTCGCATACATCACCGCATTCAAGTACTTTGCTGGGAAAGATTATCTTTTGAAGCTTGTGAAGCTCTTTCGAGATAATGGACTTAACACAATGTTTGGAGAGTCGTTGAACTTGGAGCTGGGCGGAGACGGAGCACCGGATTTGAGCAAGTAAGAGTACGAGTACATGAATGCGTTTTTTGCTTTAAAACTGAAGCAATATAGTTGAACTTGAATTACAGATTCACTGAATCGACTTACAAGACTTTGGTCAAGTACAGGACAAGCTATTACACATTTTTTGGGCCCGTTGCAGCGGCGATGATTCGAGTAAGCACAGATTAGACAAAGGCCTTACAATTAAGACTATTCCACTCCTCGCTTCCATCCAGGCTGGAGTTGACGGTCAGGCTACTCTGGACATTGTGGAGAGGATTACATTGAAAATAGGAGAGTTGTTCCAAATTCAATATGATTTCCTGGACTGCTACGGAGAACTGGCGATAACGGGCAAACCTACTGGACGTGACATCAGAGACGGGAAGATCACATGGCTGGCCGTGAAGGCACTTGAACTGGCATCGAGTACACAAGAAGAAACTCTTCGAAAGCATTACGGACAGTCAACCATTGTCGGAGTGGAAGAAGTGAAACGCGTATATGATGATCTTGGAATCGAAGAACTGTTCTACCAGTATGAGGACGCGGCGAGACTGGAAATATTGACGGATATTAAGTCGTTGCCACCCACCATTCCTCAGGAACCGTTCTTGAATGTTGTGGACGCAATTTACAGAAGAGAGAAATAAAATTTCCGCAGATTTGTTTTGTTAATACAGTAAATTCTATGTCGTGTTTGGTCATCTCTGTTCTGAGATGAACGATTGCAATAAATACAATGCACACCCATAAATGATCCATGTTCAAGTGTTCCATAAATCCCGTTTGTGATATTTTGGAATACGCCAACGACAGGAAAGATACTTTATGGGCTCGTGGTCGGTCATGTGAAAGGAAAGTGCGAAGTTTATGCTGCATTCAGGCACGCAGCTACATTTCTACATTTCGTTACACGATGTTTTATGAATAATGAAACTCGCCTTCATCTTTAATTTCGGGAAATCATGTGTGCAAGTGCAGAAGGAACTATAGTATAGCAATTATAGTATGCGCGTTACAAATTGTCAAAATTATTCATCGATTAAATGCTAAGCAAAAGGACAGCGACATTAAATTTAAGTGCTTCCCATGTTTCACGACTCTTTGTACTTCCCGAGCCTGGTTGAGTCTTGTGAAAATCCACTCAATTAGCACGTTAATTGTAAAAAGAAATTCACGATAGAACATCAACATCAACGATGGAAAGTGATTTCTACTCCAGGTTAATGAGACATGGAAGAATCTGGGCCTTTCGTCTTCGTGTAGGATAGACAAGAAGAAGAATGGTCTTACGCAAGCAAGCGCCTCTCGTTTTATGTGTTAATAACATTTTTACGAACTCAATGATTGTGAAAAACAAGCAGGAAGCATAAAAAAAGTCATTTAAATCATCAAAATGAAATTACCTGCAGAATTCCTGATAAAATTCATTACATCATCAGTGCTACTATAAAGACTAGACAGGGAGCTCACGGTCGTTTATTCATTCATGAATGTTTCTTGATACACAAAAGCTATTTTACGAAAATTGTTTTGGGCACCTTCTGAAATCTCAATCATGAGTAAGAATTCCACAGGTGATGGACGGGGAATTGAGAAAATCAAAGTAGAATTTAGAAAGACGTGGGCAAAACTTCTCGATGATTTATCGAATGATCCCGATTTGAAAGGAGTTCGAAGCAGTGTCGACCGGTTTGTCCAAGTTCTCGAGAAAAACGTTCCGCATGGAAAACAGACCAGGTAAAAGCTAAGCCTTTGGCAAGAATCCAGACTAACTTTACCAGTGATTGCTATTTTTCCAGGGCATTCCTCAGCGTCTACATGTACAAGAGCCTGAAGCCGTCACGCACTGAGGAAGATGAATTTCTGAACTACATCAGTGGATGGATAATAGAAATTGTAAGTTGACGTCGCCTGATATGAACAAGTAAAATAATTTCAATAAATAAGGTGATTTATACCTTCATTTGTCAACCAGCTGCAGGCTGGAGCATTGATCGCGGACGACATCATGGATAAATCGGAAACGAGAAGAGGAATCTCATGCTGGTACAAGAACGCCGCCATCGGCATGAAGGCTGTGAATGATGCGTTTCTGATGGACCACTTTGCATATTATATAATGCTCAAATACTTCTCTGGCAAAGATTACATGCTGAAACTCTTGGAGGCTTATCAGTACAACAATCTGTACACCGTCTTGGGGGAATCGCTAGACTTGAAAATGGCCAATGAGGGAACATCCAATTTTAGCAAGTGGGTGATCATTTCCTGAGAGCTCTTTAATAATCTGAATTGGCGTGAACGTGACCGGGTGTTGACTTCCACAGATTCACTGAATCCACTTACAAAGCATTGGTGAAGTATAAGACTAGCTACTATACATTTCATTGGCCCGTTGCAAATGCATTGATTCGGGTAAGCGAAAGGAAGAACAAAATCAGTGAGAAAGTGAGGTTGAATTGTCTAAATTCCAGGCTGGAATCGAAGATGAAGGCTGTCATAGCGCGGTCGAAAAAATCACTCTGAAAATTGGTGAACTGTTCCAAATCCAGGATGATTTCTTGGACTGCTACGGAGATCCAGAAATCACTGGCAAAGTTGGCACGGACATCGGAGACGGGAAACTGACATGGCTGATTGTGAAAGCACTTAGCTTGGCGTCCGAGTCTCAGATAAATACTATTCAGAAGCATTATGGAAAGCCTCCCAGTACCTCGGAAAGTGAGATAAAGCGGATTTACGACGAACTTGGAATCGATGAGACGTTTTACAAGCATGAATACGCGACACAACTGGAAATAGTGGCAGACATTAAAGCTCTGCCTCATGTAATTCCGCAGGAACCATTTTTAAATGCGCTGGATGCCATCTACAGAAGAGACAAATAAAAATTAGCATAGTAAAAGGTTTTTAGCAGTAATCCAATTTATTCACATATTATTAAGTTTGTTGCCTTTAAGAAAGACAAGTTAAGGATTAAAGAATAATGGACGACGAAATTCAGGCTCGAGCCTGGAGTTTCGTGAACGCTGACCGCAAGTCGCCATGTCTCTCGGTGTACAGCAGCAAATATCCATTCGCATCCAGAATGGAGCTCACAATCTCAAAAAACTCTTCCAGATCTTCATTGTCCGGGTAAAGTCTCAGAAGTCTTGACTTTAAATACACAAACTCCTTCATTAATTTCTCCACAAGCTGAATCACCGCTTGAAAAGCGTCTTGCATTGGAATTCCGTACTTTTTTACCTTGAACAAGACAATGTTCCATTCGTCATTATTGATATCCTTCTCCAATCCCAGTAAATCATTTTGGTGGCCAACAGTCTCTTGCACAACCTCCAAACACTTCTTGAAGAAGAGATTGTCGCGAATTTCTGCTGGTAAGTTAATTTCTTTAGCATAGAGCGCGATTTCAATGGCCGGGAGCCCGGCAGCGTCTGCTCGTCTCAAGTAGACAAAAATGTCCTCTGACATTCTTTCATCACCATCCTCGCCAGAAGTTGAAGCCACCAGTGCGTCGACAGGTTTTGCATCAGCCACTTGCAGCAAGTACACGCCAAAATACGTTTCCTTCACGGCATTCGCAAAGTGGACACTTCTTGAATGAAAATCTGGCGAGTACTCCTGCGCCTTTTTGATCAGCTCTTGCCCTGCTCTTGCGGCCTTCCTCAGCGATGGGAACACGTTTTCGTCCGGATTGAACTCGTGATTTCCCTTCAACACCTGATCAATGTAATTTGCAGCCAGCATGCCCATAGATTGATTTCTTCCTAGCAGATTCGTTTCCTCGATGATGTCATCCACGACGAAGATGAGCTGAAGTCCCGCTATCAGCCTGTAAACTTGCTCATCGGCCAGGGATTGCTCGGGCACGCAGAACGCGAAGAGAATGAACAAATCCTGCGCAATTTGGCGACTCTTGGCCAGCTTTTCCGTTTCGTGCTTCCGAAGCAGTATATTCTTCAGCATCCAGTCTTCGACCCATTGCACTCCAACTTGCAGGGCTTGGGGGTCTGGAAGCTTATAGCTCTCGGGTGGACGCATCATCGGAATCCTTCCGCGCAGGATCGCTCCGTCGTCAGAAGTGTTTCGCAGGATGAAATGAACGAATTTCACGTCGGAGTCAGAGATTGTTTCTATTTCCAGGTCATCGCTGGACACTTCCGGGAGCGAAAATATGGTTGGCTGAATTTTGTTCACGGTTGGTGTGCTGTCACCCATATTGAACTGCCTCAAAGTCCGCAACTTGTTCAGAAATGTTATTTTAGACAAACTTGTTCATTTGAGTACAAAATACTTGCAAGTCCAACGACGTGAAATGTGGCAAATATGGATGATGTCCCAAGTTTATAAAGTGTATTATATAAACAAGTCTCATGGAAAGTTACTTTACTACTAAACACACGTGTGCGACTTTAGCAAGCACTTAATATCCACCAACGAGCTCCATGTGTAGCGCCCAGCACAGTTGCTGGCGATGGTTTATGGTTTATGTGCGAGAATTTCAGAATTCGCAATCACCAAAGTGTTTACTGCCGTATTGCGAATTTACGGTACAACTTGGGGGTGTGTAAACATTTCGTAATCCAAAGAACCACTCAAATCCCTCGCCTTCGCCAATCTCCAGATTTCTAACTTCTTTAGAAATCCTCCAGGATGTTAGATGGTCAATGTTTATGAGCCTAACGCGGAAAACAGGAGCATAAATTCGTCATAAACATTCCACGTGTATTTATGACTATTGAGACACACTCAAGCCCTTAACTGCGGCTTCAGTAAATTCAATAAATTATGCAGAGAATCCACGGAGTTTGGTTTTGTGTATTTTGGAGATTCTAAATTTTCCAAAGAGCCATGCAAAAACAAATATTATCGAGTAAATATTTTCGAATGCCAGAGCCCGAAGGCCTGGAATAATCTGCCCGACGCCAACCTTCCATTCAAGTTTCAGCAATCCGAAGGTCAAAGTCATTTTGCCACGCTTTGAATTACTAATTTCTTCAAACACAACCTGTGATTTTCACACTTATAATGTAATTAATAATATGTTCGAGTTAAGGTAATTAGAGCCTTCCCACACACCTGGTCCTGATAAGATCTAGGAAGACAAAAACAAAAGCATTCGGGTCTTTCGGGTTTTTGTTGAAACAATGTTTCACGAAAAGTGCGTCCGACGACCATTGATCAACAAGCAGTTTCGCAATTTACATTATTGTATTGAATATCATTAAAATGACTCAAAACGCTTCAATTGTACACTGTGCAATTTCAAAATTTGTGCCCTCTTGAACCAGAATCGCCACTGGCGCAAGTAGGTGACGTCGTGAAGACTGGCTTAAAAGCTGGAGTAAAGACATTACAATTAATTTTTTCTCATGGCTTTTTATCTGTCTCTGCAAATTACCCATTCATTTTTATGGTTAGTAGTGGAAACTTTCAGGTCGGATGGCTTATCGAAGATGAAAACTTCAACAGCGTCTGTAGACCGTATCAACTGAATAGTATGGGAAGTTTGGCGAACTCGCTTTGGGGAATATACGGTTCTATTTTCTATTGCGTTGTTTACGATGTTTCCGTGAATCCTGACACGTAGTCATTAAAATGCACATTATAAACACAGAAATTAGGTATTCCCTAATCACAATCGGGATTCTGATATAAAGTCATGCGGCTCACCACCTCAAATCAGTCGAGATAATTCACTTGCGAGATTCATTCGCTTTGTCGCCTGATTACTGATTTCAATTGTCCTTCGTCACCAAGCACTTGAAACTCTGAAATGAGTACCGTAGCGAAAGTTAAGGAGGAATATAAGAAGGTGGAGGCAGAATTTAAGCGAGTGTGGCAAATTCTTCTGAATGACATTTTGGGCGAGCCTAAATTTAAAGACATTTCAGATAAAGTTCATAAACTTGTGGACGTGCTGGAGAGAAATGTTCCGTTCGGGAAACAAACGAGGTGAGTCCGTGTGTGCGTCTCAGCCGACCTGGGTCAAAGTTCTCCTTATCCCACTAATATTTTGCAGGGCGTACCTCAGCATCTTCATGTATCGAAGCCTGAAACACGAGCGTACTGAGGAGGAGGATTTTCTGAACTATGTTAGCGGTTGGATGATTGAAATTGTAAGCCATCACACATTACACTCAACTTACTTACTTAGCCGCAACCCGCACTCAATTCCTTTGACTTTTGTTCGGCAGTTTCAAGCTAGTGCTTTGATAGCAGACGACATTATGGACCGTTCAGAGACGAGACGCGGAATGCCATGTTGGTACAAACGCGATGATGTTGGGTTAGGAGCTATTAATGACACATTCCTAATGGGCCATTTTGCAAACTACATCATATTCAAATATTTCTCCGAACAACATTACTTCTTGAAGTTTATGGAATATACACATAAGAGCTGCCTGAACACCGCCCTCGGGGAGTCGTTGGATCTGAAAGTTTCTGGCGATGGAAGGCCGAATTTCAGGATGTAAGGGACAATGATCGAGAAGTGTGATGTACTGTCTGAATGTTAATTTCATGGTTTTCATGCCTCATGTTCAGGTTCACCGTAGCAACGTACAAGGCGCTCGTGAAATACAAGACCAGCCACTATACATTTGTCTGGCCCGTGGCGAATGCGTTTATTCGTGTAAGAAACTCACCAGTCTTATGTCGGAAACGTCGTCTGAAACAGTGCTAAACGCGAATAGTTACGAATTGCTAATTGCAGGTCGGAATTGACGACGAAGAGTGCTTAAATGATATGGAAGATATTACACTGAGAATCGGTGAATTATTCCAAATTCAAGATGACTTCTTGGACTGCTACGGAGATCCGGAAATCACCGGGAAAGTGGGTACAGACATACGGGACGGGAAGCTGACCTGGCTAATTGTGAAGGCGCTCCAATTGGCTTCGAAATCGCAAATTCTAATGCTGCAAAAACATTATGGCCAACCAAGCGGTACAGCTGAGTACGTGGTGAAGAGTATTTACGATGATTTGGCGCTTGAAGAATTATTTTACAAACATGAAGACAACGAGAGAAATGAAATATTGACAAAAATCAACTCCCTGCCACTGTCAATTCCCCAAGAACCTTTCTTAAATGTGATTGATGCACTTTACAGAAGAGAGAAGTAAGAATATTCGTAACTTAGTTTCTGTAATATTGCGTGAGTCTTCAAGTTATAATAATTAAACAGCCAACCCGAACATAATATGAAGACAGTCATTTATTCGAACGACTCAACTCCACAACAGTTCAAAATTAATATGGCACTAATCAATTTACACTAAGTAACGACCGAATGACCCTTTTAACAAGTTATTAAAAGAGTTGTCCTTAAGATAAAACAGGCTCCAGTTCTACCGAATTCCTCACTAAAATTCATAAGTCAAATTATGTAGTCATTATTCTCCAGGCCTAGATGCAAGATGAGTTAAATTAAGCATCCCTTCTTCGTTCCACTTCCATTCGATCCGCCTCTTCCCTCTTTTCCATTCCCCGCACAGCTTGATGTTGACTTCTCTTGACCTTTTCTTGGAAGAGTAAATCCCGAGTTATTGCTGTCACCGCCCCCGTCAATTGTCAAGATACCATGCTCCATTTCGTAATCCTTCTGTCGCACCAAATCTTCAACGAGTAAACCAAATGCAATGCACACGTTGTCGTCATTCAAGACGGACGTTTCAATGAACCTGCAATGCCAAAGTCAATCAGTGAATGAAGTCAAAAGGTAGGGCAAAGTATTGAACATTTGGCATTTTGGCAAACTTACCTCATGTGAGCAAACTCGGCGTAAGAGGTGCCCTCTGCAAAAGTGACTTGCCTATCAAAATCTCTATCCAGCTTGTTTCCAACTAAGATTTTGGGAATGGTACTGTAAATCGGACCTGTACAGTCAAAAGATTACAGCTGGACAGTGTCAGCAGTGTACGATTCGTGACCGTCGTGCTTCTTACCCAGCTCGCTTTCAACGTGCTGACGCCAATTCCGAATATGGTCAAATGTTTTCTTCCTTGTAATATCATAAACAAACATGACAGCATTGGCACCCCGAAAATACGCCCGAACTAAATTTCCAAAGCGCTCCTGTCCTGCAGGATCCCTAAAGCATAAGGACAAGGAAAAAACAACTACGAATTAACATTGAAGACCTAAAATCTACTTCAAGTAGGATTTAATACCATATTTGAAGTTTTACAACCCGACCGAAACACTCCACTGTCTTAACTTTGAAATCCACACCTGAGAAAAAGCAAACTTGACTAGATTTTCCAGCCGACAGAGTTGTCACTCACGTAATTATCTAAATGAGTAGTTACCAATTGTGCTAACATACAGAGACGAATACACGCCATCGCAGAATCTTCCAATCATATTTGTTTTCCCAACGCCGGCATCTCCGCAAAGCAGAACCTTGAACAGGTAGTCGTAGGATTTATCGGATGTCGGTGGGCAACTCTGATGATTTGGCGAGGGGCGTCGGTGGTAAAAGCGAGTGTAGGCAGGCGACTGATTCACTGGCGATGACATGATCGAACGGAGATCGAGCTCAGTATCAGTGTCGGCGGGCCACCGCAATGGAATGGAAACTGATAGAATGTGAATGACTATTTGCCGTCAATTAAATCTAAAACAATATCACAGACAGCAACGAATGCTGAACGTTTCTTTTAAAATAGCAGCGGTCAACCCATCTCACGGAAAACCTACAGAAAAAAGAAAGCTACCAGACTCATTTGTGTATATTTGTGTAAAAGATTCAATAAAAGATGTGGGACCTGACAGATTGGGATTTCGAATACGATTTTCTTTTGTCACAGTTTAACCGAGTCACGGATTCGATCTGTAATACATGTGTTCTGTGTCCACCTTCAATAAATCAGCAATAAATATTAAATACCGTTGTTATCGCTAATTGGACGCTCTCATTTGAGTAAGACACAAAGAAACCAAAATCCAAATTGGCTATTTTCATTTAGTATTTGCCCAAGGCAGCCCTTGATTTTGTTGCCGTCCTAATTGTCATTAACTTTAGTCGAGGAGCATCATTGAGATCAGAAACAACGCCAGCAGGAGGGATAAGATCAAAGTTTCTCAAATCAGTTTCTTTATTTCTTTCTTTTGCCAGCTACAGCGATATTGCTTTCTGCAGTATATCGGACTTCCCGTCGTGGTAAGATCCTGAATCTAGAGGACATGACGATGTCATGAATCGGAGGCTTTAATGATACTCACATCTGTGGCAATCGCTACCCGTAGCCTGTGAAGATGATGACGCAGCCGTTCAACCCCTTATCTTCTGGTCTTTCTTCTAATTCAACTTCTGCAACTGTGCTGATCTCGGATACAGATACAAAAACAGAGTCGTATGAGTCATGTCGGAGCAATCTGTCGAAGAACGTTCAAATTCCCTACGACGATATGTACAAAGTTGTCCTAGTTGGAGCCCCGAGTGTTGGCAAAACGGCTCTGGTTCAGCGGTTCTGTTGTGACAACTTTGTTTTAGAACATTACCCGACCCTTGGTAAGAATATTGTCATATCTGGGCTTCGCCTACAAATGATATAATAACCAGCAGTAATTAATGTTATGTGTAGTTGAATATGGATTTTTTACAACAGGAATTGACCTCAAAGTGCGTGACATTCAACTAAGTGGACAAAGAATCAAACTTAAACTATGGTTTGTCACAGTTGGAACCTTGATTCGATTCTCGACACGATTGCACGTACACAATCAATCGTACGTCAATGAACGTTTATATTTTGCATTCAGGGACACTTCTGGAGAAGACAGATTCCGAAAAGTCGTGGATTCCTACTGCCGTGGTTCGGAAGCTGCTGGTGTTTTGGTAGTCTTTGATGTTTGCGACTCGAATAGCTTTGTGGCAGCGAAGAAGTGGATCACTGTGTTGGGTGAATTAGCTTCAGTGAATCTAACCCGAGGTTTGTCGTGTCAGTAATCCGGCTGCTAAAAATGAAGATACTAAATCATTGCATTGGAATTTTCAATGCAGCCTGGAATCCAGTCAAGATTTTGGTGGGTAACAAGGAGGACATGTTGACAAAACGAGTCATAAGCGAAGCCAGCGGAGAACAACTGGCCATTGAGAATAAGTTCTTGTACGTCAAATGGAAAGGCTGCAGGTTTTATAATAAGAGTTGCCGGAATCAATTTGTGTGCTTTTCTTTCAGATACATTGAGACCTCAGCTAAAACCGGACTGAATGTGCTGGAATGTTTTCAGACCTTGAGTTCTAGAATCAAGCATGCTAAGGAGAAAGAATTATGCAACCGGAGAGGACAACTTGTTGACTCAAAATATGGCCCAAATTGCGCTAAAAGAAGCCCTTCTTCGCTGACAAAGTTCGAGAAAATGAACAGCGTGATTAAAGAACTGGAATTAGAAAACGCAAGAACTCTGAATTCCTTCACGACGGACACCGAATCATCGCTGCCAATGCCAGACGCGAATGATGACGACAGTTGCGGTTGCATTCCAATTAGAAGACGACGCAGTACGACTTGTTATATTCTCTAGCCGTCGCTACATGCGAAATACTATCAAACTTTAAACTTTATTTCATTTATTAACTAATTCAGGCATTAATTTAGAATAGGAAACAACCTTCAGTACCAAAAACAATGAATTTTAGTTATCGGACGTGTTTCAGCTTTTATCATTCAGGGTTTGTTTTTCTAGCAATTAATTTGTAGTATTTATTCCCCCGAATAAAGCTTCAAAAAATCAACAATGCAGTGTAAAGCAAATTAATCACGAAGTAGAAAGATAGTACGAACTATAAACTAGTAAAGTAGGCACTGCTCCTTCGTCTGCAGTCGCATTTGAAGGCCACCGTTGAATTTATGTTGAATGCTTGTTCCTCCAATGATTTATGTAAATCGCTTCAACTTCGGATTTTGGAGTGAACAGGGCTTTTGAAACCTGAACATATACTGTTGTATCGAAATCTTCTGGACAATCTGCTGGAAGAAGGTCGAGCGCCACAATTCTTACGGCCGTGGGTATAGGATGTTTTGCAGTAGCGTTGTCACCAGCAGGAGCATCGGCTTCGGAATTGATTAGCCCCTGGACGAGTTGCATTTTTGTAGACTGCTCAGATTCGGATTCGCAGGCTGTTCTCAAGAAAAGGTTAAGGTTCTCGATGAAGACCGCCACGATGTCATTCCCATACTTCCCGACATACTCATTCAGTGTCTTGCCGATTTCTCGCCCAATTTGGGCATGTTTGCCTTCGTTGGAATGGAAGATAATGGCCAGTTGCATCCAGAGGCTTTTGTCAAACGTATCGGCTGGATTCTTCCTCAATAAATCACTCTGGAATATGCGTTTGAACAAACTGGTGTATTTATCGCAATTCTTGACACTTTCTCGCTCTCGCTTTTTTCGTTGAAAGGATTCGGCGCATAGGCGTTTGAAAAACGAGCAGAATCTTTGGCGAAGTTCGAGCTCACAGCCTTTCTTCTTCTTCGCGGCGGACGCGGGCTGGTGAGAAGGCGAGGCAATTAGTTGCAGCACGTGGGTCAACTTCTTCAGCACTTCAGCAAGAAGCACAGTGACCGTCGTCTCGTCTCGCAGCAGCAGGATTCTTACAAAATACTCGATAAATTGGTCTTCCATCCCCAAATCATTGGGAGGGAAGAAGTACTTCTGGCAGAGCTGTAGCAGAGTTTGATCGGACAATCGAGAATGGTTTTCGCCAATGGTTTGGATCAGCTTCAATTTGATGGGATCGCCGAAGCGCTCGACGGGAGGAAGATTTTCTTGAGACACAAGCAATTTTTCGAACGTTGAGAGCAAGAAATCCTCTTGTGGCTTTCCAGAAACGAGGGAGCTTATGCCATCAAAATGTCCAACAACCTCTGCCAGAGCTGCCTTATCTTTGAAGGTCAGTGAAAGGATCATTGTGTTCAACAGGAAATCCCTGGCTCTCTCCAGCACGGCGCCTTCTGCTTCAAACTGGATCAAATCAATCGTGTGCTGAACCAGAACAAGGCGAATTGACACGTTGCTCGAAGCTTGGCTTTCCTGTTTCCAGACGTCCTCCAGGAAGGCCACCTTCTTTTCCGGTTCCAGTGTCAGAGTAAAGAAAATGCGTATGGCATGCTTCTTCACGGACACTGGCGAGTCCAGCATTGTTGAAACCAAGTCCAAACTTCTTGGGGCTTGGGTGTGCTCACAGAGCGAATACAAAACATCTCGGCCGTACTTCAGATAGTCGCCTACGCAAAATGATTTGATTATTTCCAATCCCGCTGACGGGTGGTCAATGCGCAAAAGAGAGCGGACGCCGTACTCCACACGCTGAACTACTTGCTGCACATTCTCCTTTTGCAAATCTATTTTGGGTTCTTTTGGAATGTATTCCTTCACGTGGTCCACCATCCAGGCTGATGTTTGATAGCACGGCAGGATTCGGTATATTTGTGACAACTCGTCCTTGGAAAGATCCTTCTTCTTAAGCATTAACAGGCTTTTTTCGACCAGTCGAGTATAAATGTCTTTGTAGCAGTGCTCCTTGAGAGTACGCAAAAACTTGTCAAAGAAATCTCCCGTCCTTCTTTCAGTCACGCCTTTGAAAACAGCATCCAGATGGTCAGAAATTGCTTTTGGGTTATGCAGTAAGAAGTACCGGAGAACTTTTTCGGATGGAGCTACTTTAATGAATGAGTTGTAAATGACAGACGTTTCCTTCTTAAGCCCAGGGTCATGCTTCCAAATTTCCAGTATTTGATAGCGCGTGTGAGCCGGGAGTTGGTACTCATCTTGAACAGCAAATCCCAGAAACTTTTTCTTCAGAGCAGGAAACTGGTCGACAGACAACTTGACTTTTCGATAAGTTATATTCCAAGTTTTGATGGCCTCTCCAATTTGCAAGGCCACAAACTGCTCATTAGTATTATTTTCATCTATACGATCCCCGTACGTTCTGGAATAATACGCGCCGCAGGCTTCAATATATTTTCTTTGCACCGCCATTCCATACCCGCTGAGGTGTGGAAAGTTCAAATAGTTTGACGAGATCTCGAAAATCTTTTCTGTAATGGCTTCCAGTGGCAGGTCTCTTTCAGCCATGTTTGCAAACAGCTTGTACAGCATCGCTTGCAACCGCCACTTAATTCGATCAACCATTGGATGAAGAAGGCAGAATTGCACGAGCGCGTTGATTGTATCCCAATGCTCATTTCCAATCTTGGACAACTTTGGGAATTGTTCTATTTCGGTAATAATAGCCGCCAAGATATCGATTTGATCGTTCCTGTATCTCTGAACGAGAAATGTGATAACTTCCAAGAGCGCAGCTTTATCGCCATTGATATTGCAAGTTTTCAACAATGCGGAAATCAGTTTCTGTCTCTCATTCGCATCAGACTCGATGAACAGAAGCTGTTTAAGTTCGGGAATAGATTTTGATGTCGGTTTCAGGGAAATCCATGCATAGCAATCACTTCCGGTGATAGTCGCATTTTGAAGATGGTGTTCAGCAATGCAAAGTCGTGCTTCTGGGCCAAAATACGAAGCGATGGTCTGGGAAATGATGTCACTCTTCTCCTTGACCACGTCTTGGCCTGGGTACCCTTTTTCAATGAGTTGCTCAAATACGTCGGCAGGAAGACGTTCTCCCAAGTAACAGTGAATCCGTCTGCATTCATTGTTGTGAAATGGACTCTCATTTAAATCTGAGAAACGTTTTGGCATCAAGGGTAGCAGGAACTTGACGAGGGTTTCCTTTTCCAGCTCCAATATATCCTTTGTATTGACCAATTCTGAATAGACAATTGGCAGTTGCAACACTCGATCCAAATGATTCTTCACGATATGTCGTGACAAATATCCAATGTGAAGTCCAGACAGTTCCTTGTGGTTTGACTCATACAAATCCAGAAATTGCTTCAAGTCTTGGCCCGCTAGTTTTCTGAGGATGACTCCATACTCATGTGAATACCCTGGCCTGCTATTCGAATATTCCAACTTCTTGCGTTCAATATTCCATGCTGTTTTTATGTATTCAAAAACCACTTGTGGATGTTTCTTGGCGATTATTGGAATTAAGAATGTCTTCACATTCTTCACGCGGTTGGTTGCCAAAATCTTTGAAATGAAAGGTGGAGAACAATTTGGTAACAAACGCGACGCATACTTCAAGCCAAATTCGGATCGAATAGCTTCGAAAATTTGCTGACATCTCTTTTCGTCTGAAACATGTTTTGCTAGTTGATTGACGAATTTCAAGCGTGTAAGATAGGATAGCTTTGGGAAGAATTCTTTGACCAAAAATTCCGGCTCCAAAAACCGAGATCCTTCCTTAGAAAAGATCCAGGTGAGGCGTCCTTTCTTGGATATTGTTGAAGTAAGTATCTTCTCGTCGGAGTTAAACAAATCAATCAACAGGTCTTCACGTTGCAAGGTCAAGATTAAGTCAAACCGCAATTTCTTCATATAGAAATCTGTAGCATCTTTCTGATTCAGTATTCCTTCTGCCAGCGTCGGATTCTTTTTGGCTTGACGTAGAAAATCGTTAAGTAGTTTGTGCTTCTCACCAAGTTTGACATGGCTGCTTTGTAGCTTTTCCAGTGTTACGGGGTCCATCGCCTTGGATGAACTTAGGACGAAAGAGCTTCACCTAACAATTATTTCAACAGCAGTGTTTTGATGGATCAGAAGACGGACGAGAATAGTAGCGAGAGGACTTACAAGGAGATCTTTCGAATTGTCAGGAGTCAGGGCACCAAATTAGCCACCTCAATCGAACGAAACGACAATTCAAGAAGTGCACCAACGTGTTGCAAGCCTCACAATCACATTCGCCAGGAATCCTACGCAATGAAATGGTATTAGTGTGTGATATTAGAAACTTGCAATTAGCGACAAGCAAGCCAACTTACAAGAGCGAGATGCGTTAACCAATCTACAACTGCAAATGGATACTAAATACTAAACGATTGTCGTTAGGCACAAAAGTTGATGTAATAAAGTAACACTAAACTAAACGTTCCAGATACGATGCGATTGCGTACAATATTCGTACTATGTTATGGATTTATCTACACTGAGCACGGAGCACCAACTCATAAAATTTGCAAGGCATGACTAATGCGCTCATCCCGGCTTGAGCTCCTCAGCTCTCAAGATTCAAGGCCAACTTTGACTTTGACAATATTTCATCCCTTTTTTCGTTCGAATCGTGAGCAACGGACAAGGATGATGATAACCGGTTCAACATTTCCCATGTTATCATTCGCAGCCTCAACTCAGATTCGGGTACCAGTATTACCATTAAAATCATCTATTTCGGTTAAAATTAAGCAATGCAACCAAAAACAGCCGAGTCGTATGCAGCTTGTAGCGCAAAATTCATGAAATAAGTACAACTCATTGCTTACAGACTTTACAAAAACTAAGAACGTGCAAGGGGTAAACTGAAACAATTCTGTCATAGTCCACAATTTTGCAGAGTAGCTTTTGCAAAATGTTACATCCAGCAAAAGTTTGCAAAAGCAAGCCATGATGAAACTTGGCAACCCGACTGTTTTGCGACTGAACTGAAGCCACGCCACTAATGCGCGTTAAAAGTTCACGTATCTACGTTTAAAATGGTAAATCACGACGTTATGTAATTTATCGTGGGCATTGCGAATGTCGTGCAACACTTTACTTGGAACAATTATATCGGAACATTTCATTGACAACTGTCTTGGAATAATTGTATCAGAACATTTCATTGGAAACAACTGTCTCGGAATAATTGTATCAGAACATTTCATTGGAAACAACTGTCTCGGAATAATTGTATCGGAACATTTCATTGGAAGCAATCTATCTGCAAACAAACAATCAATTCACTTAGTGCCTTTATTACTAAAACGCGTTGCAACATTTTTCACAGCCATCCTAGGCTGAAAACTTCATCAAATTAACTGTACATGACTGCCGATTTGTATAAAATAATGGCTTTATTGTTGTACTTTCAATTTAGTTTCACAGATTCTCGAGCTTGCAACAAGTAGTAAACATTTTGAGTTTCAAATTTTACTATTGATGGAACACTTTTACAGCGTTGAAAAATTGCAACTGTGCTTTAATAAATATTCTTGGGCAAGAACTTCCCGCTGAACGATTTACTTGCCGTAGAATCCATATCCATAACCGTGGCCATAACCATGACCATAAGCGTATGGAAGGGCATGGGCGTAGTGGCTGACGAGTGGAGCAGCTTTGTAGGCGACTGGAGCAACGAGCGGTGAGTGCACGGCGTAGGTTGGGTAGTGAGCCCTGAGGACTGGGTAGTGCACTGGGGCAGCGTAGACGGCTGGAGCCGCGTAGATGGCTGGGGCATGCAGGTGTCCAGCATTGACTGCGGCAATGGCGGCGAAGAGAGCGATAACAATGAACTAGAGGAAAAAAGACACCGATTATAGATGTTAGCACTTTGAAATCGGATTCAGGATTTAGCACTCCAGTTCAGATTTTTTAACTTACGGATTTCATGGTGGCGGATGTGTTGGTTGTTGGCTTCAGCGAAATACGAACCTGAAAGACGTTGAATTGGAACTCAAACGAAAGAGTCGAGGTACTCAAGGCACGAAGATGGCGAAACTGATGGTCACACGGGTCTTTGGCATTCTTTTATACCCCAAAATTAATTTGCCAAATAAGTAATGGTGTACTGGATTGCGACTGCGATTGCGTGAAATGAATGAACTATGAACCAAAGGCGCAGGGGTTACACTTTGGCATTTTGTTAAATTTTGTGTATGACCACGGCACTCCACACTGCAAAGGCAAACGCTTATTGTTGTTAGAAAGAAACCGGTTCAAAGCATTCTTCGCAGGGCAGAGACAAAACGTTCAATTTCGAGCTTATTAGCAAAAAATCCCAAAATCAAAACAAAACAAATGGCCAGTAAAAACTAGGTAATCAGCGTCTTACCTTGGCCCTCATCTGTCGCCCTTACCTTTGTTGTGTACTGTTCAATTAAAGTGCACGAGTGTGTGATGATCAGTTACGCGGTACAAGAGCAGTAGAGCAGCAGTTACGAGGCATGCCTTGCCTTAACTGTACTTGGAATCTTAATTGCAATCATGAGCCGATCGTCTCCACTCAAATTGACTTGGCTTTGGCTGCCCTCCGTCCAATACATGTACACACACCTGATACAGCTACCTTGAAAGTAAAAGGCATGGCCGGCTAGCACCAGTTCGCGCAGCGCAACGCATTCTTGCACGTAATTCGCATAAATAAGTAATTTTTCGATTCATTGCCAAAAATCGAGCCATTCATAATGTGCAATTGTACTTACTCAAGACTCAAGCGCCAAGCCTTGCCGCGACTGCCACTTTCAATGAGCTGACCGTAACTGATACATTTTGGGTGCAAAAAAGCCAAAGCGCAAAGCACGAATGACACCTTCAAACTTCAGCATCAACATCTTCCACTCGATTTATTGCGTATTCACATTCGCATTCGCGATTCGCCTGTCAGTTTCTGTTTGTCTTGCCCTTCTCCTTTTAATCACTGCAATTATCCACCCGTCCTCCTGATATGGATCTTAAATTTGGAATTGGAAAGTGAAAAAAATTTAATTCTCATTAGTGGAACCAATAAATACATACATGTACGCGTGATTTGTGAGTAGAAAGTATGATGAGGACCAACTGTTATGTAAAATCTGAAAAAAAAATAATCGTTCTTGATCTAATTACATGCAAAGATCATTATAATTACTCTACTCGTGGTCTGGCCAAGTAATGAGTGGTTGGGATCTAATAGATTGTAATCACCACTCTGAACGATTTGCTTGGCATATATTATTGACAAGCGTGGATGTTGATTCGACTCAAAATTAAGATTCTTGTTGATGAAAGCGAAATTTGACTTAGAAATCGATGCGTATGCGTATTATGAGGTATGAATTCGAACGCGAACGCATTATTTCACAGGTTTAATCTGGATTCTATTCCATTTTACAATCTGTGCAAGACTGACCGGTCAGACAAGAAGTAATTACGCAGTACTTGTGGCGGCCGGTACAAGAAGACACGAGCGTATGTGCCATGCCGTGCCATGCGACAAACATAGCAATAAAACACAGGGACAAAAAGGGGCTTGACACATGTCATCGTCGTAAATGTGTCACACGTAAGGAGTAAACATGATAATTTAATTATTTGTGTGTCAAGTTTATCAGTATTGAGTAATAATTATCGAAATGGTTCATTGTTGCAAGCAGCCTGCCTACCTTGCACCTCATCTCATTGATTTGCTCCACATTCTCACTTTCAATATGATTGCTTATTGTTCCTTGCATAAAGAGTCAGACATTGTACGTCGCGGTCGCACTAATATTAATCAACACCTTCTCGCATTATTTATTGCATTTGCATTGCGGTTCATGCTTTTCTGTTAAGTAAGATTGGTCGTGGCGGGTGCCAATAAGAACAAAGCAGTCGTTTGTCGTTTCGTTTGACACGCGCATGAAATCATTGCACATGTTTACAATCCTTGTTACAAAATTCCAATGCAGACGGTAGCTGGATCAAGTCCAAGTTGATGAAATATGAATCATTTATTATCTTTGTCACCAAGAAAGTAAGTAAAGGCATGAAATTAAATCATAAGCAGGCATTAAAGGAGAAACTTGATGAAGATTCTTTTATAAAAGGGCACTTCATGCACTTCGAGTGTAATTCTTCATTAATTCATCCCAAAATAGCATTCTCCGAGTAAAAGTCTCTGTCTCATTCTGCAGGGAGGGGACATTGTCGATGTGAAACCACTGTAATGGAACAATTTGATTCGCTTCCTCTGGACTCGTTTGTGGCCAGTCCGCAGTCCCCAAAATGTTTGCATCTGGCTTCCTGGAATACGATCAGAAGACCAATAGTATGAAATCATATTTAATTGTATTGTAATGAAGCATAAACGAAGACTTACCCCGTGGTTGCAAATGACACCAGGACTTTTACGTACTTCTTCGAGAATTCATTTGCTTCAGTATTGTTTGGATTTAAGGAGTCGCTGAATGCATAATCAGAATCGTCACCATGTAATATCTTTCCACCTTAAAACAAAAATCATCATTTGATCACCGGCTTCAATACAGAGCCCATTAGTCATCCTACTTGTGTTCAATCCAGGGAAAAGTTCATCATTATGTTCGCCATTGTCAAACCCAAAGATGTACGGGAAAACGGGAGCATCCTTCGCCTGATAAAGAATTGCAGCTCTGACAGAGTGCGCGAAATTCCGATCAGTGTACACATTCTCTAATTCTTCGAGACTTTCATTTAAGGAGATGTTTTTAGTTCCAAAATAGAAGGATCGTATTTCAGCCGAGGCAGCGTCCCAGTTTAACTGTGAGACTCGAGTTTGATACGTGAAAGTGAACGGAGCAATTTCGTTCCAATTGTCATTCAATTCTTTAGTGAGCAACGGGTTGCTCAGAATTCCTGCAAGAATTTGTCAAAAGTCTGAACGATGTAGGCTTAGATTAGACGGAAAGGATTCCTTACGCCCAGCGTGGAGGCTGAGGCCTTCGTCTTTCGTGATGCCAACTAGGAAAGGAACTTTGTTGTATTCTCCTCTTCGCAAAATCTGCTCGGGTTCTTCTGTTAAGAATCCTTCCGAATTATTCACAGTTGTTTCGATCGTAGGACGAAATGAACCGATGGGATCCAGCGGCCAAACCTTAAACCCAAATAAATTGACAACAAAAGTTGGTTAAACATACTCGAGCATCCATATTTGAACTGTGACCTCCATCTTACCGTTGAAATTCGACTGTGTGAAATGATGGTTTTAGGGTCTTTCTCGAGTAAGCATGCAATCAGTTTATTTGAATCTGATATCGAGCAATTCAGCCCTTTCCCAAGTTCTTTTGCATAAAATTCTGGCGTTCGGGACAGGGCCCATGGGCAGAGTGCAGTTCCGCTTGCGGCAATGGCGTTGTGAAATAAACCTGCAGTTCACAAACAATACAAGCTCAATGGAAAAAATGTAAGTGACTTGTGGTTGGATTCCAATGTGCGAGTACGACTAGAACCTTTGCTCATTGGACTGAGAATGTGGAATGAAACCGATGCAGCGCCCGCACTCGTCCCGAAAAGTGTGACCTTGTCGGGATCACCTCCAAACATTTTGATATTGTCCTGAATCCATCTTAAGGCCATCGTTTGGTCTTTCAATCCCATGTTTCCTTGAGCCACCCCAGGAGGATTTGGAACGGTTTCGTTGTTGTTTTCACTCCATGGTCGAATATTCAGGAAGCCTGCACCGCATAAGCCACAATTTCAAGTACACGCCAGTACAAAATACTACCATTTTCCATCTAAGGGGATTGCCCCACACGATCAGTCGTCTTACCCAATGACGAGAGTCTGTAGTTGATGGTGACGAGTACAACGGATTCATCCATGAAGTAGTCCGCCCCAAACATGTCAGACGATGCAGTCTGCAAGTTCAATTAATTCTGTCGCTGTCTTAAAGATCGAGCCAAACTAATAGGTGAGTTTTAGCGATGATCTTATCGTTACCCGGAAGCCACCGCCGTGAATGTACACAATGACAGGCCTAATGTCCTCCTGGGATTATGAGAATCAACAAAGCAAAATCGGTTTCCAATCAGAAAATTTATCAATTCAAAGCAATAAACTACCTTCTCATCTTCCACGTACACTGACGTCGTGAAGACATTCAATAGCAGACAGTCTTCAGATCCAAGAACCTCACCATCAAAATATCCAACATGGACACAGGCTGAACCAGGCACGGTCGCATTTTTAACGCCTTCCCACTCGGGCGTAGAAGGTGGTTCAGGAGGCTGAAATCTTTCGGGAGGCTTAGCGTAAGGAATACCCCAATACGCGTAGTATTCAGCTCCATTTCGGGATTTAGCAGTCGTACCCTGCAGTTCGCCCTGAACTATCTTAACAACAGGAGCCGTTGGAGTTGAATCCTCTTGAGACAGTGTCTCTGCTTTTGAGCTCAGAATACCGAAATTAGACGCTAGTTGGATAATGAAGACGAATGAAAGTAGTTTCGCCCTCATTGCTGTTACGATTTAGTTTAAGATAATTAATAAAGAAGAATGAACTGACTTGACCTAGCAACGTTAAACCGTTAAAGGAAGATTTTCCATTAAAATGAACGGCCTTGCAAGTTCTTACAATTAATAAGCCCACTCGTATTCGGCCGGAATCGCTTTAGCGAAGTAGAGCAGCAACACTCTTTTACACTTTTAAATTTAGCTACGTTTACTTGTAAAATTTAATGCACACGATTTGGATTCCATGCAGTAAATAACCTAGAAGCTGGACCTGGAAGGAACGCTGAGAGCGGCGGTGACAGTGTTCATTTAGCATGGGAAACTCTAGGTTTATTACCGTGACGCGTGGCAAGCCAACGCAATTAAGGATGTTGTCATCACCAGCACCTTTACTAAACTCTAAATTGTGGGAAAAGTGTTTCAGCATTTTATTACTGATTGGATATATGTGACACGCGAATGATTAACGCACGCGTGTTTACTTGTGTGGCTTCCTCTCCTCCACTCTCCAGTATTTATTCACGCCAGTCGTGTCGAGCGCATGGCATAAAGGATGTAAGCACGCACAGGTCTCACACCATCATTGGGTACTCAAAATGGCGGTATGGCGAGGGATCTGAAGCCACACGCGACGGGATCTACTTACCCAACTTATGCTTCACCACATGCAGTCACATGTTATTTTGATACAATTAATAAAACCTAATGAGATAATAATGATTTTCGATCAAGCTCGGATCCATTGCACCAATTGCACGTTTCCAATTATGAGGTATTCATTAAGATAAAAGTACAAATATGACTCAGTAATGCTTCTGCATACATCACGCACGTTCGCCACTGTTTGTCCCATAGTGGACTCCAGACTCCACAACTCACTTGGAGTCCAAGCAGGTTAAGGTTGCACTTTGTGGTTCATGGGTAAAAATTCTAAAAATTCCATCGCTTCCTTGCTTACCGTTTCCAGAACTCATTTCAACTATTTATGCTGTAGGGTTCCAGATGCCAGCATCCTTGGAGGCCCCAAATGGACACAAACGAGTGAAGACGTGACCACGAAAACGAAACCAGTGAATGGTACCATTGGGGCAAGAACCCCACACTGGAAGAGAGCTTTACGGACCGCCTTAAGTTTTGGGATAGTCTCTTCGAGAAATACGGTGCTGGAGGAATTATAAATGGAATATATTCATTGGACGACAGCATTTATACTTGAAAGTTATTCACAGAAGACCAATTAAAGTTAGAAGGAGTCAGCTTGATTCTGCCTAATGCAGAACTGAATATTGATTTCACAATTAATTTTGAATTGCATGAACGAAAATCTTCGCAAAAGACAAAAATTTAAATTTTGCCCTCCTTGGGAGAGAGAGGAAAAATGCCCTCCTTCATGTAAGGAGAAGCCCCGCGCCTTCTCACCCACTGATGAAGGTTTGTAGTTGACGGTGGCCAGCAACGGGTGCATCGATGAAAATTAGTTGTATCAAATTAAGGAATTGGCTGTCACATGTTGTTTGCTACAATAAAAAAAAGTTAATGATATTAATAATCGATTTTCGATTAAGCCCATTTCAATTGCACATTTCTATGTCCAGGTGCTTATTCAGGTGCAAAGTGCAAAGATCGAGTCGTAATCTTTCTGGACACGCACACCAAACAAGTTCCATATTACTTGTCTCGTAGCAGAGCCCATACATGCATTTCAATACAAGTCAAGATGGTTATGCCTGCACAATTATGTAACAGCTTTTCTGCTCAGAGCACAAGGCAGAAAGGTTAACGTTGTGCAGCTAATAAGAAGCTTACCTCCAGTACTTGACTTGTCATGCTTGTACACTTTGAGAGATATTACTAATTATTTGCCTAAATGTCCTTGATGACCTTGATGGGAACCTGAATTTTTGTTAACAAGTTCCACAGATCGAACGATAGTTTAGTTTCATTCCGAGTTCAGTCCGAAACTGACATGGTTGCATCAGAGTGCAAATTTCTGTAAGACCATAGTTAAAAATGAACGCGAGAACCAGTCTTTTAATTTGGGCATTGTTTCTGATTCCCAATGCGATCACTGCAGCGGAAGAAGGGGACCATGCACCGGTTGTCAAACTGAAGCAGGGTGAATTACAAGGCGTCGTGTCAAAAACTCGGAATGGGGCCGACTTTTACGCATACTGGGGCATTCCGTACGCGAAAACACCTGGAAGATTTCAGCCACCAGAACCGCCAGCGATTCCAGGTTGGAAAGGCAAGAGAAGTGCGACGAAACCGGCACCTCACTGCTTGCATCTGGGATACTTCGACCGTCAAATGTCTGGAGTCGAAGATTGTCTCTTCGCGAACGTTTTCACGACATCCACGGACTCAAAGCGAAGTCTAAAGCCTGTCATTGTCTACGTTCATCCCGGTGCTTTCATGTTTGGGACTGGAGATGGTTTCGGTCCGCGTTACTTCTTGGACGAGGATGTTGTGCTTGTGACCTTCAACTACAGGCTCTCTTCACTAGGATTCTTGAATGTGGCACATTTCGACAAATCGTTAGACAACTCGGGTTTGGCGGCCGGCAACATGGGATTGAAAGACCAAACACAGCTTCTGAAGTGGGTGAAAGCCAACATTAAGGAGTTTGGTGGTGATCCAGAGAAAATTACCCTGTTTGGAACCAGTGCCGGCGCAGCTTCTGTGACGTACCACCTTTTGAGCCCACTCAGCAAAGGCTTGTTCAAAAACGCAATTGCGGCAAGCGGAAGCCCTCTGAATTCCTGGGGATTTACTCCGAATCCGACATTTTACGCCAAGGAGTTGGGCAAAGCTATGGGTTGCCCGATTTCTGAGTCCAAGAAGCTCGTTGAGTGTTTGCTGAAGAAAGATGCAAACGAAATTATTGGGAAAAGCTACATTTCTCCAGTACCGGTAAGACTGGTTCGAGATTCAACTCCGTTTCGACAACGGTAAGCTTCATGCACTCTTTCATTGTACAGGAGTGGCCGTTGGATCCACTCACTCCTTTTGGCCCAACCATTGAGAAGCCAAATGAAAAGGCCGGACCCGTTTTTCTCTCGGAACATCCTGAAGTTCTACTCCGGAAAGGGAAGTTCCAAAAAGTACCTTTCTTGACTGGGGTAACCAAACATGAGGGCTTGCTTCTCCAAGCCGGAGGTTAGTATCATACGCACCAGATCCTTTAATTGTGCATTTATGTGCGATGTGCGTCTTATATTTTATGGTTCTTGTATCCAAATTCCGCAGGAATTCTTGCAAACAACGATTTGGTCAGAGCACTAAACCAAAACTGGAATAAAATATTACCAATCAGTCTTTCTCTGGAAGGAAAGATTCCCAAATCCAAATGGGACCAGGCGTCCGAAGAAATTCGAGTATTCTACTTTGGATCTAAGGATGGTGCCGTTGAGGAAAACGAAGACGGGCTGGAGCAAATGTATAGTGACAGGTTTTTTTTCCACGGAGTCCGGTCAACCATTCAACACTTGGCAAAGGAGACGGATGTTTACTCATATTTGTTTGACTATTGGGCGACTGATTCCGGTTTCAAAGCCTTTTTCCCAAAGGATTACACTGGGAAAGTGTTGCATGCTGATGACATCTTGTACGGGTTCAGCGACTACGTTTTTGGTCAGCAATTGAATCCCAACAACACAGAATCCAATGAATTCTCGAAGAAGTACGTTAAACTGCTGGTGTCGTTCGCGGTTCACGGGTAAGGATTCCACCACCTCAGTAGTCAGTATCAGAATTAATTTCAACCATTTGTGCTGAAGGGCTCCCGATTCCAGTGTTCTTGAGGGCACCAAATGGACTAAAACGAGCGAAGACGAAGCCATAAAAAAGAAGCCTTTGCAATGGTACCAATTGGGCAAAACCCCTTCGCTGGAAAAAGAGAGTTTCACGTACCGCATGAAGTTTTGGGATAGTCTCTTCGAGAAATACGGTGCTAGCGGTCGTGAGGAATTGTAAGCTGGACACATGTGCGGCACAGGCAGCATTGGTACTTGTTAATTAATCTGCTATTCAAAGAACAAATAAAGTCAGAGTATATTGGAGTGATCACTCTTGATTGTAGGGACACTTCACACGGCATTGTACATTGGTTTCGTAATCAATTATGATTCGTGATTATTACGCAATGTGAGAAACAAAAAAGTGGGAGGGCAATCAAAGTCTCTTGAAGATTTCCAGCCTGTCACTAAATGTAAGAATGTGCCAGTCGATTGTCGGATGTTCTGTCATAGTGATTTGTGATACGAGGCAAAGAGAGTCGCAGTCACAGTAGCCCAGACTCCAGGATGAAGTCCAGGCTAAATTACTTCCTCGCTTTGAAATTGTTGCTCTTGTCCATCGGTTGGATTCGATGCGACGAAGAGGCGACGCCGTCCGAGCCACAGCTTGCTCCGATTGTCAAGATCGCGCAAGGTGAACTGCACGGAAGTGTGGAGGAAGCACGCGGTGGAAAAACGTACTACGGATACTGGGGGATTCCTTATGCGAAACCACCAGCGAGGTTCCAGGCACCTGAACCGTCTGCCGTACCAGGATGGGAAGGCGTAAGAAACGCCACGGTTCCGGGCTCCATTTGCAATCAGGCCAGTTTTTCCTCATCGCAGCCCATTGGGTCAGAGGATTGCCTGTTTGTCAACGTCTTCACGTCGTCCAAGCCTGGCCGAGGTGGTGCAGAGGTAAATGGCTAATTTACTTCACTGTACCCATGGACAACTGAAGACTGACCATATTTTCTGTGCTATAGGGCGATTTGAAGCCAGTGCTCGCCTACATCCATGGTGGAGGTTTTCTTGTACGAGATGCAAACGTCAACTTGAAAAATGTGGACATTTGAAGCTTAAAATCTGTGTTTCAGAGTGGCTCTGGACAATTTCACGGCGGAGATTACCTCCTGGACGAACCCATTGTATATGTAACCTTTAACTACAGGCTATCCGCTCTAGGTTATCGACGTTTACTAATTACTTCTAAACATGATCTACGAAACTGCAATAATGTTACATTTTGAAGGGTTCCTTAACGTCGGTGAACGAGGCAAGGACGATAGCGGTGATCCTTTCAGGCACATTGCAAATGGGAACATGGGACTTAAAGACCAAGCTTTGGCCTTGAGATGGATCAAAGACAATATCAAGGCATTTGGAGGCGATCCAGCACGAGTGACGATATTTGGGACGAGTGCTGGCGCTGCCGCAGTTTCGTACCATATTCTCAGCCCGATGAGCACAGGTAAGGCACAGAATAGTTATGTAATCAGTTAAACTAGCATATAAGAAGTGTGGGATGGTAGTATTGTAGTCGAGCATGTTTGAATGCAGTCATGAATCTTGTCCGCTGAATGTCCTTCGGTTATATAACGAATCAAATACCACGATTTGTTCTATGTATGTGCTTATAAAGTACGTTGATTTGCCTATTCGCTAGGTTTATTCCAAAATGCCATTTCTGCGAGTGGATCCGCCCTCAACCCTTGGGCACTCTCGAAAGACCCAGTGTTCTTTGCAAAGGCACTTGGCAAGGCGCTGGACTGCCCAACAGAAGACTCAAAAGAGCTTATTAAATGCTTACTGGAGAAAGACGCGAATGATATAATTGCTAAAAGTGACATCAAGCCGGTTGGTTACAAGTCCTTGTCATTTTAATGTACTTCAAAAACACCAGTTTTAGTATTCTCATCATGTTCATCTTCTTTACTCCTTAGGTCCAATCCTGGCCGCTTGATCCCTTTATAGCGTTCCGTCCTTCTATTGAATCCAGAATCGAGGGACAGGAAGCATTTTTAGACAAAGATCCAGAAAGCATATTTCAAAAAGCAGAGTTCAATAAAGTCCCGCTTCTTATTGGTGTCACAAAAAACGAAGGATTGTTCCAACTTGGAAGTAAGCCTTTGTTAAGCTGATTCAAATTGATTTAAACTGAAGCTTAGATTTAAATCTACATGTTCCATGACCAGGAATCCTTGTTAACGACACACTAGCGCGGGAGCTGAATGACAATTGGAATAAAATTGCTCCTCTGACATTTGACCTTGCTGGTCAGATTCTCAATGCTAAATTGGATGAAGCATCCATTGACATCCGAGCTTTTTACCTCGGAGCAAAATGTGTGGGCTTGAATGAAACTCAAAAAGAATTGGAGGAGTTGTTTAACGACCGAAACTTTCTTCATGGAGTCCGAGCAGAGATTCAACAGCAGGCTAAAAACACTCCAGTATATCCGTACATCTTTGATTTCTTTGATGGAGATCCTGTGTTCGCCAGGTTTCTCTTTGGCGATAAATTAGATTTGGGTAAGGAGATATGTGTTTGAGGTTTGAGCACAAATCTAAAATAAATGATGACTTTGCAGATGGAAAGGTCATACACGGCGATGATATAAAATATGGATTCAATCCAACAACGTCTAGCAGCTGGTTGCAAATGCTGACTTTGAAGAACAGCACGGAAGCTCAGGATTTCTCTAAAAAATATGTGAAGCTGTTGGTGTCGTTTGCGAGCAATGGGTAATTTTCCAGGAACAAAGCCAAATGGCAATAGTCAATGCCAAGGCTTCATTCTGACCCATACTCTAATCCCGCATTAGAAAACCGGACGCAGCGTTTCTTGGAGATGTCGAGTGGCCAGCGGTTAGCGAGTCACAGGCAAATGGAAAGGAGTCTTTGCAGTGGTTCCATCTTAACTCGTCGCCGTCCCTGGAAACCGAAACGTTTACAGAGCGAATGACATTCTGGGACAATTTGCTGAAAAAGTATGCTTGATTATATGGGACATTGTTGAATCAATCAGAACACTGATTTGTTTAACGATTGACGATAATAAATAATATGATTCTCCAAATTACACTTCCATCTTGACATTACTCGAAAGAAGTTAAAAACATTTTCCAAGAGCATTTATTTCTAGAATTAAAATTGAGTATAAATGCTGCATAAATTCACAGGTCATTCTTAAGAATAAAATTGCTTCGAAGTTGATAAGTGTAATTCAATCATAGAACAGGTAAGCGCACACAGCTACACAGCTTGTCTATAGCAGTACTACACAATAAAATTTAATCTCTGACTAGGAACATAAAATACTCAATTTCGTGACGTGAAGTTGGTAATGCTAGCTTAACCACAACTAAACGGACAGGCTAGAAGACGCATCAACTACGATTAACTTAACATCAATTCAGCTACAACTGCAAAGCGTCTGAAGTCGTAATTAATTCAATAAAGTAATTCTGTCGAGAGTCAAGAATTCTGAAGGTACTTGATAATTCATAATTTTAGGCACTTAAATTAAAGAATAAACTGAACAAGTCAGATCTATTTCGTAACTGCAACATGATTCATATCGACCATCGACACCACACTCGGGTTCGCTTGGTACTTTTTAGCAGAAGATTTCTCCTTTGAACTGTCCCATTATTTCCTCAAGAGTGATGTTGATGGCACTCGAAGTAGTGACTCTTTCTTCTTTTGGAGCCTGCACGGAAACAAAACAAAAAGAAAACATTAATTCAGGTCATCAAGTACAACGAAACATGAATCCAAGAAACCTGCCGGTTCAAGAAATAATAAATCTGAAACAATGCCGTCTCACGCAGTAAAATCTTAATGAATTCACAGTTCTAGGAACCAACTGTAAAAGTGAACATGAACCACGAACGGGGACGGGTTGCCATGTGAGATCATTGCAAATTACAGGGAGTACGAGTACGAGAGAATGAATGAAGGACCACCTGCATTGTATTAATGGCAATGCCACTGCAATGGCCTGCCAGGAGGAAAATGGAAAATGAATCAGTGTTAATTACAGGTGCATAAATCAAAAATAGATTTAAAAACTTTATACTCTGCGATTTTGCGTTGACGATGACGATAATGAAGGAGGAGGGCAGGTCTGACATGCAATACACGCTTGGATGAATTTCCAATGAACAGTTATTGGAACGGATATCGAACTCATTCATTCACAAAGGCAACTGCCAAACCGTGCCGTGCCCACACGCGAAATGAACCGAAATAATTCAGGATTTAATGCATGCGTGGCATTAATGACAAATATTTTGAACCCAAGTGACAGGTGCTCAATTTTTAAAAGATACACGTCACCTTGAGTCGATGTCTTGTCTTTGTCATGACGGATGCGAATTTCGAGTGCGCGTTGGCCCATTATTTAGCGTATTGCAGCAGCATTGAATGTTGCGCCAACGTCTAGTCTTGACGCAAATTTTATGCTCACTCAATGCAATTTCTGTCTATTTATAAGCTAACTGTTTACATGTCATAAACATCATAAAGAGCTACGAGTGCTTGTGCGTCAACAACTTGCTTCACATTAAGCTTACGCTTACAACACTGCACAAATACGAAATGAGCCGAACCTAAAATGGATGATGGATCCAATGTGCCGTGACGCGAACCATTTTGCCAACTGCTAACAATGTGCCGTGCCTAAGAATTGCGTGTAATATGTCACAAATTGCTGAGCTGGTGAGACTAAATAGCCAGTTAGCCAGGCCAGCATCCCTGACAAACGGCATCACGGTTAAAATGACAATATCCTCGTATTACACGATCGTATGACCAGAGGAGTACAGCAGGACGCGGAGGGCAATGCGGTAATTTGCACGCTCGTTCTAAATATCAAATAAACTGTAAAGAATTAGAAAATCCTTTTAGAATTGAGCGTTGGTGCTAATAAGCTTCTCAGGCTTGCTTTGCGATGCGAACAATTTGCGTGCTTATGCTCGATGTTCTAAAAGCATGGGGTACGAGTATAGCATGCATGCCGTGAAATTGCAGGGTAATAATGAAGTAATTTTATGTCGTCGTAAATGTGATAATTATTTTTTATTACTTTTTCGTAAATTACTGCGTAAGCGTATAAAGTGCAAATTACGAATACCGAACGCGAATTGCAGATTTCGCGTTTCAGAAGAAGGCCGCTAATCTCAACTGAAGATGTATGACACGGCAGTCAAGACACGACAAGAGCATCTCGCAAATGCATTGCGTCAAAATACAAAAGCAAAATCCTGCTTACAATGACAATGAGGAGGAAATGAAATTAGCGCGGTATCGCGGCTGACAGGTACTTAACGGGGAATAAATTAGAATTGAATTATTTTGTTATTCCGCGATCCGTGCTGCTTGAACTGATGAAAGACGACCGGAATCTTCACAAGTTCAAATCCTGCAGCAGAACAAAGCAGCCTGAATTTATGCTTCACTTCCAAGGCGAATAGACTGCAAATATCCTAACATGCGTTATGCGTAAATTTCAAGTTTCATGACAAAATGTGCAGCCGTAATTTGTGTAAATGTACTAAAGTGAAGATAACGAAAATCTGAGCACGTCCCGAGTCTTGTGTCGTGCCTGAGGTTATTGACAAATTATAAAACCCAAAGTACAAGTGAATTGACGTGAAACTTGAATACACAGCGTATCAGATATCATGAAGCAAGTCTGCTTGCCGCTGCCTCTCGACTCTCGATACCGAGCCAGCAGCCAATGCCGATGCACTGCATCACAACTCAATAAATTATGCATTGCCGTGCCGTGCATAAATCAGCGACGGGTCGCGATAAATCATAATTATTATCGAAAGAAGAGATGAAAAACTTTTAATTTGCTCATTTATAATTTCACTTTTCTCGAACGCGGCCGCGACCGAGATGCTATCACGCATTCATTTCAATTAGATAACATAACCAGCTTCGTATTGCTTGTGCCAAAGTAAACAATGCGATGATTTACAAATCTTGCGTTGCGACGACTGTGACTGTGATTGCTTTGCAATGCAGAGATGCAAAAGAGGTTGATTGCTGGTTATTAGTTGTAAGTATCTTGCTCTTCTATCCTCGCTGCCGCTGCCGGTGCTAGCTGGTGTAGTGCATACGTGTGTACAAGCACAAAAGAAGTGAAAGTTGAAGTAGATGTACTAAATGTAATTATTACAACAATATAATAATCGCATCTTGCAAACACTGCACAGGGAAATGGAAATGATCGTAGCAATTGCCGATTGCAATTGCAAACGTGACGATGATGGGTCCACTTGAGAATGAGAATAATTACTGTGTTGCGTTGCAAGCAGATTGCATAGCAACGTTGCACCGTGCACGGGATTGACATCACGCTAAATTAATTTCATAGTTCCGCATTATCCTCGCAGCACGGCATGGCACAAGACTCACCGCGTGGCCAGGCCAGGCAGGCCACGATTCGCGAAATGAATAACCCACTTAATGCAGAGACACTGCACTGCAGCGCTAGTACATTTAAATAATTCCTGTCTTGGTCTTGCCATTGTTTGCAGCATAAGAATAGAAGAGTCAAGCAAGTCAAGATGTGTTTCTGATAAATTGGGTCGTCGTCAATGATCGAATTATTCGAATTTGATTGAATATTGAATCAATAGAATGGAGCGAGCAGGAAGGAATTTACATGCAGCGCGAGCGAAGTCGAAGTGGGAACACTTAACTTAACGGTGCTGCAGTGATGGCTTTTGGCTTGTATCGCGTATACGCAAAATCTACAGCGACAACAATGGGCCCATTTTCTTTTCTGACGGAGACGTAGGCCCATTAACGCCCTATTAAACTCGATCAGCATCAGCCCATCGTCATCGGAACAAGTAAGCAGAAGAAAGTCAGAGAAGGAAAGAAGATTGAATGCATCAATAATCAGAGTCATAATCATAACAGCAATTGTAGTGCAATTACAATAACAATCAATTGGAATGGAATCGAATTCAAATTCAATCTTCGCTTGCGAGTGCGTGCGTGCCCTGTAATCTCCCATTTACGCACTCAACAACGGACTAAGCACAAAGCACGCTGTACGCAGCCAACTTAATACTAATAACACGACAATAACTGTTCAAATAAATACAAATACAAATATGCGTATAAGCTGAAGACGCGCCGTCGTTCCGTGCGGCCACAGCCACGGCATACAGCGTGTATGGAATTAATAAAAATCAGCATGACGATGCGAATAGCGAATCGAATGCAAATGGCAAATGCACTGCACCTTTTCTTGTTGAAGAATTATAATAATTGATTGTTGTATTATCCTGAACAGTGTACAGCAAACATTGATGACTGACACTGTACGAATGCGTATGTCACTGTGTTAAAAGCGTTATCAGTATCAGCAATCAAAATACACGCACGCAAGATGCGTCTGTGTACTATGTACGAGCTGAGCACTAAAATAGCTTGATAAACGATGAACGAACGCACGCATCTCATTCTCAGTCCCGAGCTCATGAATGAATGCCTGAAGCCACAAGCCAGACCAAGCTCGGTTCATTTCATTCAATTCATTCTCAAAATAATAACTTTCTTGTATGCATCTCACTGCACTACACTGCAGTCAGCCCAAATCTAACATCCAACTCCTAGTCATAAATAAATCCAACAACAATACACAAAACATTATTATTATTCTGATTATTATTTTCATAGAAAGAAAGACGAAGGCGTTTGCAGTTACGCTGGCTACATTGTATTCGAAGTCAGACAGCCGAATTTGTGAGAACGACATGGAAATGGCGTTTTTCCCTTTCTCAAAGGAAAATATTAAACAGACCAGATTGCTGTTGTGTTGTGGTCGGGTTTGGCTCGGCTTCTTATGGCTTGGGCTTGTATTTTTTAATTAACAATTCAGAATCCTATGTGAGTCAGTCTCAGTCTCTCAGCCTCGGCTCGAATCAAGATTCACTTCACGAAGACGCCCGTAGCCTGAAGTGGTTCAATTAGGCAGAAGCAGAAACAGAAACAAGCAGAGAATTGGGTCAGCAGCGAGCTTGATTTGTGATTCACATTTTTATGAGGTCTTTAATGGAAAAGTCGAAAGAAGCGTCTGTATTCTGCTTTCTGCTTTTGCATCTTTCTCCTCTAAAACCAAATGCATGTCTAAATATTTACGACCACGGACCACAATTTGCGTACGAATTTACGATTTATACAGTCTAGTGTGATAAAACATGTCTCGCAAATATGCTTCTGTACTGTACTCTGCACCACCGCCGTCATCATTCATCAACGTCCCAAATCGTAATTTCCAACTGCACACAAGCCTAAACTCAAGTCTCAAGTTCTAGGTCAAATTCTTTGCGTCGTGAAGTCTAGGCAGACTTTTGTGTGTGGCTTGGTTGTGCTTGAAGTATTTACGAAATGAAGATGAAGATTTATTGAAAATATTACACGGTTGATTGCAAATTGCAGATTGTTGTACGAACGAGTGCGAAAACAATCTTTTGAGTCTTGAGAGCAATCATGACTTGATCGAGTCTTTGCTTGGACTTGGGCTTAGTTCTCAATCTTCAAGTTGAAAATGAATTGTGCTGTGCTATTGCGCAAGTGACCGACCCAGCTCGCTCCAAAAATAACTGCACAAGTGCTTATGTCATCTTTCTCGCCGTGGCATCTTGTCATCATTTGATAATCACTATTATTACAGCATGGCATGGCTTGGCATGGCATGCCGATGTGTAGTGCAGTAATAGTAATTTTGTGAGCAATTAATAATCATGTAGAACGAAAGATTCACCATTCGCCATTCGCGGTTCGTCCTCAAGGTTAAAGGAATAATCGTGGCGTGGCATGATGGCGATGATGGATGGGTTATGGTATGGCTGTGGTAATGGAAAATTGTAGAAGCTGAACATGTAAGACGTATCGTTTTTGGTGTCACAAACAACAACAAATTGCGCAAATGGTTTCCGAATAAGGAATTATGATAACCTGTGCAAGAACAGCTATGACGCGCTCAAAGCGTCGACTGCGACTATGACAAGTGGAATTGAATGAATAAATTAATTTACCTTATCAGGAGGAGCTGCAACTGGCACTGGTGGCGGTGTTGCACTGCTTGTCTCGTGTAAAATTGAATCTTCATCTTCAAGGTCATCATCCGCCTGTAAATCAGCGTCGGCGTCGCTGCCACTGCAGCTTGTGCTCTCGCTCGAACTCGCGCAGCTGCTCGTGCTGGCCGTTCTGGAGCTGGAGCTGCAACCGCTCTCGTCGCTTGTCGTCACTATCTTGGTTGATGACAAAGGCGTCGTGTCGGAACTGATCGGGGTTGGACTATTCACAAGGCTCAGGCTCGTGCGGCGAAGAAGGCTCGTCGGGGGCTCTTCTTGAATTGGAGATGAGTCGGAGCACGAAGACGACAGCGATTTCGAAGGTCCAAGTTTGGGGTGCTTGTGAGAGGAAGGCGCGGGGAAATGCTTGAACGTGTTGTAGAATTGCGCGACATAGGTCAGAATGGACAGTCGGTCCGGAATCTCAAAGGTAACCATGTCCTCAGCGTCCAGCAGAGCTGGGATCCCAAGTTTACTCTCGGCAACTTCGAAGGCCAGCGAGCAGTTGCCAAATATGTCATCTGGATTCAATTTGTCGTAGTCACTGAAATCACATAAACAACAGAGTTAACCAGGCCAGAAATATCTTGTTCCAAGGTGAGGTGAGGCGAACAGAACATGAAACATGGGCAAATGCCAAGAGATTACTTTACAAATGTTCAGCGTTGTATCGAATGGCCAGCCAAATTTGGAAATGGACTCGGACTCGGACACGATTAACACATGTTAGTTTAGTGTATAATTACATGATTTAAATAAACAGAAGGCTTCGTTTTTGGCTTACGTACATCAAGTCTGGTCTCCACCGATGAATCAAAGCGCAGAATGCGAGGCCGTTCCTCCACGATGTGGTCATATTTCTTATTCGAACTCCCATGTAGCCGTCGAGATTCTGCTTGGCCCAAGCTTCCAGGGCCAGCGGTCCGCGTTTCTCGCGACTGCTCATTGTGGCCTCCTCCGAAGATTGGTTTAGGGTTTACGGAACCTGCTCACAACAAACCAGAAAGGAGCGTGATTAAAGACTGAAGACTCTCTCCACCAACGCAGTGTCTTTTTGTCTTATATCTTCAGGATTACGACTAGTTTTAGTTTTAAAGTTCGCTGCAGATTTTGTCCATTTGCCATTGTAGGCGCTCGTCCTTAGCAGCCACAGCTAATAATTAATCAGAACGACCTTGCATTGCACTAGCACTGTTTTCTTGCTTCACAAAAAGCAATTCTAATCAAACCACAAACCAAGTTGCATTGGGACTACTAATACCTAGTTATGTCATAATCGCGATTTGCGATACTAATGGATCAGTCGGGAAGGATGTGGCATTTGACAATTCACACAAGGAAGTTGCACATGTAAACAGTAAACAGAACCGCGTTTGAGCTAATTTGGGATTTCATGAAGATAAAGGCCAGCTGGTCACTTGTCCTAATTTCGGCTCCGTCTCAGCGTGTTTTCCAATAACAAAACCGACGTGAACTAAAAAACCAAGCCGGAACCGATGCACGTCGCCCGCGCCCTGTGCCCATTAAAACCAGGAACCACACAGCAGTGAAGTATTTATTTAGCATTGTAAACATCCACTGCGCGTTTACGTTTACTGAAATTATGAGTTTCAGACTCGACTGACGAGGACAATGACAGCAAGGCTCTCGCTTGTTTATATTTTTACGAGCAAAAGCTACTAAAATCAATACACAAACGCAAAGTAAAGTAAAGAACAGTTATCCTTAGCGCTTGAGTCACTGCGAGATAGGTAAGAATGAGTATATGCGACTAAAATAGCAACAATAAACCCAAATACAAACACGAACAGTGTCAACGTCAACCAACCTGCTTCTGCTTCGTTCAAAGGCAGTTCAGGTAAAAGCATGGTGACAAACATAAATACGGGTAAATCATACACAACGGCGACGGAGACGGCGACAATGACATGGTGGCAGCATGGCAGTGGTGATTATCATGAAAAGAACGAGGACGAGACCGAGACGCAGAACAAAGTGCGAAATCATCGTAAAATGGAGACAGACACAGAATAAGTTATTTTCGGCAAGTCATTTTCACTTTGTGTATGAACCTTGCACTGTGCTAGATTTAGAATCTACCTCGAAACAGGTAGCTTTTAAAAGTACGGTCCCGTCGCAGTCGCAGCGACAATGCAACAATTGAAATCGAACTGGAATTGAGCTGGGACTCCGCCGTAGGAGTCTTGCGTCTGGCGCTGGTCTCCATCGTCCAGTCCATGGTCTCCAGAGGAGCCACACAATATTATTATTCAACAGGTAGGTTAAGATTTATTGTACGATTTAATAAATGTGGGTTGTGAATGGAATCGTGCTTCAAATTCTTATTCTGCTTTTGTTTTGATGCCACGGTGCAGTGGCGGCGGTGCGGATGATTAAAACGTCCAGACCCAGACCGAAACCACTATCACCATCACGGACCGCACCGCAAAGGAACCCTACACAACACGAAACAAGGAGGGTCCTGGATGCTGGCCTTCCCGACCGAAAATCCCACGAAATCGAAAAGGGAAATCAGAAAAAGAAATTGAAAGACGGCAGCGCAAGAAAAGAAGAAAGTGATGAACAAGTGCATCGTGCATTGTCTCGTGCATGGGAAAGGTTCTGGACGGACGGACATCGGGACTAAAACGCAAACCTGTCTGTCCAAACGGGATATGACTGAAAGAGCCCTTGGCCGTCCGGCCTGGCCGCACGAAGTAGACTACGGCCACGACCACGAACCCTTCAAAATAATAGCAAAAATAATGAACTGAAGGAAGATTTTCGGTCTCCTTTGTAATCTTTCCCTCCGCTGTGCTGTTTTCTCTCCCCGCACGGCACGGTCATGATTGTTAGTCAACTTGTTTTTTCTCATCATCGCCGTGTGATCATCAGCAGAGATTACGTTAAAACTTATGTAAGTATTGTAATGCAAGAACAGGGCAGGCAGTTAGTGGGAAAATGAGCCCGAAACGTATTATTTATGATGGGAAAATGTTACAAAAATAATAAATACGGCCGACCAACACGCCAGCCAGCGAGGGTTCGTCTCTAATCTAAACCTGGTTGCATCGGCGATGCTACAAGCTACAAACAAGCTGAGTTGCTCGATGTTCAATGAGGCCATGGTCAGGACAGGCCAGGTTCGCCGGCCAGCGAATGCAAGCAAAGGCAGAGGCCAAGCCGCAAATGAACTCAATTTGAAATAAATCTTCCCATAAATCAGTTTCTTACTTTGCGCTAATACAAATAACCTTTGTACTCGGCTGCACAAGCTATCTGGTCTCATGAAGGCTGAAGGAGATATATAAATATATAACCAGAGAAAAGGAAGTGAAGGCTCACTTCTGCACTTGCACTCACCGGCTCACCACACAACACTGAACGGAATCTCAACCAAGTTAATGATGGAAAAAGCAGGCGAGCAAACGAACACAAATCAGAATCAGGAAGCCATATGCCAAAAACCAAATTCGTGCATGTCTGTGTGACTGTGGCTTGAACTCTGGTAAAGGTAACCGCAGAACAAACTTGCGCTACGCTGGCACGCTGGGAAAGACAAATATACAACATTTTACGATGCTGCATCGAAAAATCTGCCGTATTTTGGCCCGAAAGAGCATCTCTCGTTCTGTTCTCCCAATGAGGAACTGAAGACACACTGCAACTGGGCTGTCAGTTGCCGTGCACAAAGCGAAATGTCATGGACGGGCACAAAGCTGACAGCATGAAACAACGACGGAAGGGCCGGGTCCAATTTAATCACTCAAGACAATGACGACAACGACAATGATCACGAACACGGAGAGCGGATCGAAGCATGTAAATTTTCTAGTATTTTGACAATGACGGTATATTTAACTAAAGGGCGAGGTCTCTTTTGACTTTTCCCATGCTCTCCTCTCTTCGCAAAGCAATTATCTAAAAGCAGGAATGGACAGTTGAATACACTTCTCCGGATCAACGAGCGCAGGGCAGACATCAAGCAACAATCATAATAATAGCCTTTGTCACGCACATTCTACAATTCTCGATATTTTGGCTTTGAGTGAAATGTGAAACACCGGATCCGGCGTTCTGTGATCTGGGACCTCGATTGAACCAAACGAAAGCCGAGCCGAAACGTTAGCTCTTTGACGTGTGCGGTACAACAATTAGACTTACAACAATGAAATACAATGTTTAGAATCTAAGCCGTGCTGTAACGATACAAATTAGGAACAAAGGCAAAGGCCGGTTCGCGTTCGCCATTCACGGGTAATGTGTTAAAGGATTTTTGTGTTTTGACAAGTGCCATGCCGCAATTAAGAATTAAATAATCCTTTAATTATTCAATCACGTATTGATTAAAATGATCCGTTTTCTGACTTACTTATTTTTTGCTGCTTCAGTTGCTTATCTCTTCTTTCTTCGTATTGTTTTGTCTTGTTGTCCCACGTACTCGCAGCGTAGCTGAACAATGAGGAGCCGTGGTACGAAATGTGTGACGATACGTGGTAGTCGTACAAAAGTTGACCACTTGACGCTTGACGGTGATCACGACTTTTGGGTCTCTGAGTCGTCCCGATGCAATGCAATGCTGCGGTTGTGATTCAATGAACAAGATTTTCTTGGATGAATCTTTGATGACCACTTTGTGTATAATTTTTCAAGGGCAAAACTGGAATTATTATTGAGAAGATTGAAGTATAGCCCAAGTCCGTCTGTTGTGTTGTGGTTATTTGGTTATATAACCTGTTCATCAACAAAAACCACTTAAAATGAACAGAATCAAGCGTCGGCTGGCTACTGCCACTGTCGCTGCTTAGGATACGGTATTCAATGAGATGAAGATGAGCACGACTTGGTCCACTATCAGCGTTGCCGTTGCTGTCACTTGGTCGGTCTTGAGTCTTGTCTTGTCTTGGCTTGGCCCAAACAAATAATAACCATAAATATTTTATGGCATCATATGCAATGCAGTGCGAATGCGCTCCAGGTCTAAGTCTAAGCTCGTTCGTGGTGCAGTTTGCAGAACTGAGAAATTTGACGAAGATTTGCTTCACAGAAGATCTCTGATGCTGACGCACTGATCTCTCTGATCGTGAACGCACTTCTTCACCGAACGACGGAGAAAGAAACACTGTGAGCAAGATCGAGACAGAAGACAGAATAGAACAGCAACAGAGAACAGATGAGATTGCCTGGCGTGGCATAGAGTAATGTTTATGATGGCTTGAAAAAGCAAAACCGGACTCTCATATGTGTAGTGCATCGCATCGTAGCGCTAAACAGCGACATGGCAGCAATAAATGTGCAGCCAAATGCATTTACGTCCTTTCAAGCGCAGCAGCACGGTTGTATTTCTTTGCTCTCAAGGTAAGTTCCATTGCAAATCTATGCACCTTTACCTTTGCGCCTTACCTTACATTGTTGTTGTTGCTGTGATTGTTGTGTTTTGGCTTGGTTTGGCTTTCTTCGTTGTTTCTTTCAAAGTGCTGCCTTGGCTTGGTGCCTGTGTCTGGCTACTGCTGTTTGTCCCGTGCTTTTATTCTTTTGCTCTGCCTGAACTCTAAAATACGCAGCGCGCGCGCAGTGCTCGCTTGACCGTTCCATGGTTCCATTATTTAGGATGTGCAAAAGGTCATTGGTCACCGGCCCATCGGCGCACCCTCAGAAACAAAAGATCGAGAATGAATTGGCAGGCATCAACGGGGCTCGGCTAAGTTTGAAGACGAAGATGAAGAAATCTGTCAGCACAATTTACGACTTCATATTTCATTAAGCCATAGACGGCTTCGGCGCAGCCGCAGTCGCAAGTCTCAAGATTTGTGATGATTACAGACTTTTCACAGACAATGAAACCTGTACCTGCATAATTCGTAATAATGCGGTAATAAAACAAAAGAACACAACAGTTGTTCTTAATTAATGAAAGACAGAACCTGAGACCTGAGAACCCGAACTCGTGGGTCGAGATCAGCAGCAGGAGTTTTGCAGTTTGCATTTTGCAGCTGGCGGAGTGGCCATAAACATGCAATGCAATAATTTTTATTATTTTCTCACAAAATCTCGTCTCGGTCTCTCTTTTTCACTTAGAGCTTGAACTTGAATTTGATGCTGATGCGATGAGATGTGTTGTTGTATTGGAAGAGAAGATTGGATTGTAATTATCTTGACATGACAGATGTAATAAAAGAGGTCATCATCAACAACCGTGGTACCAAATGCCAGGTCAGGCCATGCCATGCAGCCTGTGCAGCCGCCATTCATTCAGGCCAGGCGATCAGGTCTTCGTCTTTCTCTTCTCAGTCACGCAGCACTGAACTGACTGCTGACCCATCAAATGCCTTAATTAAGATGTAACTGTCAACACACTGTAATTACTGTATGCAATTTCATATTAATTGACTGGTTTATGTGCTTAACAGTTTGAAGTCGAAAATTATGATCAAGTCTCCAGTTTTCCCAGTTCTTCACAAGACGATGATGACGGAACAAAAACGAGAAGAGTTCGATTCGAAGAGATCAGTCAGGTTCAGGCACTCTGTACGCTAAAATCGTTTAAATAGCGAATATATATCTTTCACCAGAATATGGCTTTTGACAGCAGGTTTTAGAAACTACCAATGCACTTGTTCGGATGAAAATACAATAAATAACTAATTTTGGGCCTGGGTAGGAAACTGATTAAGAAATCGGGCAAATCTGAATTAATAACACAATTGTAATTTAATTTCACAGTCGCAACTCGAAAGTTCCCATTCAAAAGGTTTAATCACGACAATTAAAGCAATATTAGATTACGCGCAATATTAATAATGATAACAATAGAAATGCCCAGTTCAGCGTACAAAGGCAATAATTAAGTCTGGATTGAGATCGCACAGACTTGGAGTTGGTGCCCACTTATACAATTACTATATTCGGGCACTATTATTTTGCTAATACAAAAGTTTGTGAGCTGTGAACTCGAGAATAGAATACTCGTGACCTTGTTTATCCAAAATTAATAGAGTTGGCCTGAGCCGCAGCGTTGGCTGAGCTGCCACCGCCACCGAATCCCCCCGAGTTTTGTGACGATGCTTGAGCATTTGCGAAGCTAGACTGTGAGCCACCTCCAAATCCTCCATTGAAGCTCTGAGAGCCAGCCGATGCAGCAGCGTTTGAGCCACCGCCTCCGAATCCACCAAAATTTCCACTTCCAGCTTGTGCAGCTGCGTTGGAGCCGCTTGCGCCAAACCCACCTGGCCCACCTGCATTGAAACTTTGTGACGCAGCGTTGGCAGCTGCGTTTGAACCACCGAGACCTGGGCCACCTGAAATACACGATGAACGTTTAAAAAGTGTTCTTGCCAATTGTTTTCGCTGTTACTTACCGAAATTTGAACTTTGTGCTTGTGCGCTGGCTGAACTCTGACTAATTCCAGCACCGCCGCCATAACCTGGTCCGCCTACGAATCCTGGGCCACCTGGACCGTATCCTGGGCCACCTGGCCCATACCCTGGACGGCCTTGTCCGTATCCTGGCTCTCCTCCAGGATAGCGTGCACCTCCAGGGCCATATCTCCTTCCTGCGAATACACAAGATACAGAATGCGAATACGATTAATGATTAGTGTGGTCAGTCCTGACTTGTGATATTAAAAGATTTCAAGACTGGAATCTGGCGAAAATGGATAAATGGAAACTTGGACATTACCGTGAGGCTTGGTTGCTGCAAAGGACACTGAAAGCACAAGGCAAAGTGCGAGAGCGAGAACTGTTTTAAGATCCATTTTCAAGTTTGTCGTTACGAAGAGTAAAATCACAGCAAAATTATAAGATTGAAGTAAATTGTATTGTGACAAGGACCAATGGCCAAGAGAGAATTGCAAGTAGCAAGAATTTGCAAGAGCAGAAGAGAAGTGAATTGACACTGAGACTTAAGCAACAAAGACCTCGCGATTTTATAACTCCGGCGTACCGTACAGGCGCAGCTTAAAGGTCTTCGAGTTTTGCGTATCGCAATTCCATACGAGGTTTGCATTTGCAAAAGGCTGGCAAAAATAACCACGATGACCTTACAATAGCCGTATCCTTTGGGAAATCTCATAAAAAGTATGAGTTTATGAGCTCATCAGTCGTACCCAGCATTCGTTCCAAGAAGTGGTATGATTATTTAGCGAAAAAGGTGATCATTAACACCGTAGCCACTGTAGGTAATTATGGGCATGGGCAGGTGAGAGCGTCATACCGTTTAACGTGTAAACAAAGCTAAATAGAAGAGTGCCATTTCAATTAACTCGTACTCGTGTGCCATGCGGTCAGTAGCCAGCCCATTGTTGCACGTAATTCAACAATGTACGCGTTGCCGTTTGCGGTTGCATGTCCACAGATTATGCAAGTGAAAATCAACGTCATTACGATTCAGGCTACTGGTTAATTATACACGGAATTAATGGTCATGGCCATGGTCACGGTCACTTCGCGAGAAGTCATCACGCCGATTTCCGTGCGCGCCGTGCATTTGAATGATGCTTGTCGGCCGACCTCCCAAATTTAGTTGCTTGTGGCGTGGCATGTCAAATCTTCATGCTAGCGACAATGATTCAGGTAGGATTTCCTCTTAATCAGGACCTGTCATACAAATTCTTGATGTCAATGTCATCTGTCACCTGTACATGTATTAAGATGTCGCGTGAACGTGAACTCTAGAACTCTGACATCATAACTTGCAGTTAAACAAAATTAAGACTTGCGTGGTGCGCGTACGTAATGGATGGCTGGTTAGCGTCATTCTTCTTCGCTATCATGCACATAATTTAACGAAGAATGAATGGCAAGGAATTCATATCATGAAACCATTGCATCCTGGCCGCTGTCATTTCGTGCTCCAGATTTTCTCACGAGTGACCTTCTTGCACGGAATTCATTCAGTGATTGTGAATCATTTAACGGAATTTCATTCAACTTCACAGGCTTCTCAGGAAAAAAGCTTCGAGTGATTGAGTTTAGTCACCGCAGCGAGCAGTGCGGTTCCATTCTTGGGTCTCCGGGTGCGATTCGATTGACTAATTGACGAGGGCCTCACTCGAAAATGACTCACTCTTAATTCGTTTACGGCCTGCTGCGTGCGCGCTCATGAGATGCAGTTTCTTTCAGGAAACTTTCGACTTCGAGTCCTTCCGTCTTTTAATGCCCAACCCTAGCCCAATTTCATGCTGGAAATTATGACCTGACTCTGAAATTAATTGTTTTGCTTCACGCGAGCCTTGCTCAACTTACGTGAAAGAGCAAGAATGCGTACGAGGTACAAAGTGTGACTAATCGGACAAACAACAAATTAAATTCAACCTTGCGAATGCGATGTGATCTACAATTTCGGCATTTATTTGGATGAAATGCTTCAAATGCCAATTGACCATATCTGAATTCAAACATAAATACTGATAAATACAGGTTAAAAAACCATTTTGACGCAAGACACTGCTTATTGGTCATCATCGTATGAGCCGAAACTTGACGACTGGGCTGCTGCATTCGCACCACTGTATCCGTTGCCACCGAAGGAGCCAGCGTTGGCTGCAGCATTGGAAGCGCTCAGTCCGCCGCCGTACCCGGTGTTGAAGGAGTGTGCATTGGCATTGGCATTGCTGAATGCTGGGTGTAGAAAATTCAAAATAAATGGCTCAGAGTTTTACTTTGAACTTGTCGAATGTGTGAATGTCGAACTCAGAATTAAACTTACAATTGCCACCGTATCCGCTGTTGAAGCTATTTGCATTCGCAGCCGCATTGCTACCGCTGAGTCCACCTCCTCCGTAGTACGGCGGGCGACGGTAAAATCTCTTGCCTGCGGATGAAAAATTTGAATGAATGCGTGATTTAATCGAGAAAGTCGAGATACGATAATTGACGACTGGAAGTAGGAAAATAAGGCTTACTGCGGGACGGTGCGGCAGCAGCTACTGCTACAAACAGAGCAATCAGGATCAGAACCTTGAAATTCATTTTGGTAACGCTTTGCAAGACACGTGAAGTACCAAGTTTAGCAATTAGCGAATAGGATCCGGTGAACAGTTCAGCGATGGTCTGAGCTGGATGGAACGGGCTCTGGTGAATTTATTAGTTTGCTGCAGGAGGATGTTCCCCATAATTTTCCTTGAAGCTGCAGCCCAAAATTCTGAGGTCCACTGTCATATCCATAGTTATGCCACATAAATTCAAACGGCTCGTGCTCACGTAGTTATTTAAACGGAAAGCGACGACAATTACTTGACCACAAGCAACAGTAATAGAAAACCCAATGACTACGACGAAATTCAACGCAACGCCGGATTTAGTGCTGCTATTTTGGTGGACATGAGGAAAAACTTTGGATATGCCAGCTTCCCAGCCCGAAGCTGCTGCCATTCAAAGTAAATATTTTAAAGCTACAAACCAGCAGCGTACTCATATTTTGATCGCTGCGGTCGTTAGTAATCAATTGCAGAAATTCGTACGAACTGTACAGTTTGAATGGCCAAACTGCGAAATGGCGAAATTCAGAAAGGTTAATTACTGTTCTCACCTTGAATGTTTACTGCTTACTGCTTACATAGTATTCTGAGAACCTGATGTATGATGTGTGAAGTCTGACCGCGTCTGCCTGCCTTCAACATTCATCATCCATGGGAATTTTGAAGTTCATCTCGTAACTGACACGTTGTTGCCGTGTATCGCGTATGATGTAGTGCAGTGCAGGAAGACCGGAAGCGCAAGCGCTTGGATTTAATTATTGGATTTCCCACTAAAATTGTTAATTAAATTCTCATTTCAGGCAACCGAACTCAAGTTGGGCTCTACGCAACACGTGCAAGTTTAAGCAGCTCGCAGCTCGCTCTTTGACCACCCAAACCCAATGTCTAGAAGGAAGGAAGTGCCTGACACAGCAGCCAGCAGCAAAAAGACGGCCGAAATGCTAATTTTATCATTTCCTGCTTCATTCTTGGAAGGAAACACAAAATTTAAGGAAAATGCCCCCCAAAATTAAAGGAAACACGTTCAGAATTCAAAAGGAAGAGGAGGTGGATTTGAACTTTGAAGGAGGCCGTGAACTTTGCCCAAGACTTAAGAATACTCAACAGCATTTTCTCGCTGTCGTTTGCAAAATTCTTCTTAACGACGTGAGCCATTATTTGCACGAATTGTACAGTTTAGCGCGATGCGCAAGCATGATTGCAAAAATTTCGATCTCAAGCCCCCAATGTGGTATATGGACTCTTGGGCTTCTGCTTCTGATTAACTCATCATTCATCGTCATCGCTTAATTACTTTTCACCTCATCACACTCCATGCAGTCCATAAGCCATTTATGCCAGGCACCTCCAATTAATTATCGCAGTTGTGAACCTGTAAATGAATTTGCATTTACACGGAAATCATCATTCATTCATACATTTAATGACAGAGTTTACGTCAATGCAGACAAAGTTGAGATAGTCAGGTATTTAATGGCTGCTAACTGGATGAAAACGGGCGAGACAGGTGTTAAATTGTCAGGAGCTTCTCCGTTCTCCGTCAGGCTCAGACCACATCAAATCCTAAGAATTCGCGTTATTCTGTTGCTTCTTTTACCAACACCGCTGCCACCACATTCGGAACATTCTTTCCTACTCGTGACCTGATTTGGGCAGCTAAATCTGGAATTTTTCAGGAAATTTTGACAAATTTGGGTCCACCAATACAGCATACAACGGACGGAGTTTCAGCTTGAGAGCCGTTTGAAGTCCTGTAATTTCGTTAACCATTGGGAGAAGTTTTTCAGTTGTTGAGTTTCTGTTGTATGTAATTAACAAACGCATTTCTCAAACTCTTCTCGAATAACAAGAAGTAATTAGCCTTCCAGTCCTAATCTGTGATAGTGATATCTCTTTCTGACTAAAACTGTCGTATCAGTTTGTGGCGTGGACTGTGCCGTGTCGTTGGAGTTAATTTCGTGTTTCGTGCATATAAAAAGGGCCGAGTTCCCTAGTCGAGATTTTCAAACTACCGTGGCTGTGGACTTGAACTTCCAGGAGAAATCTTCCAAAATGAAGACACACGCCATCATTTTAGCTGCCATCTTCCTGTACGCCACCGTTTACATCGATTCATGTTGGAGTGCTCCAGCAAACGTAAGTAATCGGGTACAGTTACAAGGTTAAGATCCCAGTTTAAGATGCAAGATGCTGTGTTGCGCTAGAAGTCGCCATTATTCACTGTTGGCCCGGGTGGAACGGTTCAGGGCGGCTTTAATATTGCTGGTTCATCAAACTCAGCCAGCTCAGGAAAAGGTGGGCTTGGATTATCAGAGAATTATTCAGAGTCCGTTAACTTTAAGACTAAACCGCATGGAGGAAGTCAAGTTAACCAAGCGGGAACCGTTGGCATCACTGCTGCGCTAAACCTTCCACCTAATGTCGCAGCAAAGCGGCAAGGACGTTAAAATATTCGTAGCGATTAGCTAATTTATTATATATGTCTGTGTTTGTCAACTTTGTCAGTTTCATATAAGTATGTTTTGTATCGTCTCTTTGTTTCAAATAAACGCCACGCTAATTGAGCTGGTTTGAGCTTATTTGTCTGAAAATCACATCTTGCATTTTTCAGAGAGCGAAGCGCCAACTGCAATACCAGCGCAATCCGGACGGAAGCATCTCAGGCAGCTTCTCCGCGTCAAGAGCCTTAAATGGACCAGGTAAATAAAACTCTATGAGATTTATCCACGCATGAGAGTGATTGCTAATTCCTTCGACGGTTTGGTGGTACAGGGCACGAAGGAGCGTTTGGTGTCTCGCATACTTTCAACATAGGTCCGAAGGGTTCGTCATTCAGTGGCAGTCAGACCGCTTCCTTGAATGGTCGCGGACCCGGCGGGCAGAAGTTTGGATTTAATCACGCAAACACACACGCCAACAACCATGATCAATTTGGGGCTAGCTCGTCAGGCTCCAATGCTGCGTCAAATCACTTGTCGAATCCCCTATTTTCTTCGTCCAATGCGAATGCGAATGCTTTTGCGAATAACCAGCGCTTTAACAACGGTGGATTTGGGTTTCCAGGCTGATTGACGGCATGACGGCGGCTCCCGAAACTTTTACTTCGAAAAGGGGCGTGGGCCAGTGTGAAATCAAGATCTTTGCCAAGAAATACTTGCATATATTTCTAGAATACATATGTTCATGTTTTTACTCTTTTTCAATGGAACAATTCTCTAAACTTATATTGATTAGAACGTACAGACTAGACGCGAAGATGACTCGAACATGACTATTTGAAAGGCTTTAAGTAGTAAATTACTAACTTGTAACTCATAAATTGTCAATATATATCTGCAGTCAGGAAAATATGGCATCTGAATTGAATTGCACTTAAAAGTTCACTGTATTGCCTCAACGATTTCAAGAATGCATATCATGTCTGGTCTCTATTCCTATTGTGAAATGCTATCCTGGCACGCTTTATAGAATTTATAAGTACTTCACGAGCTTACGGTTTAAAGCGTTCCAAATCGTTACTAAGAGTCCAAAGTTATTCTCGCTGGTAAAGATTTGTCAGCTAGTATGTTCGCTTATCAAATAGAAAAATAGCTACAAGGTATTTCCTGAGCTGATTCCTGAGTTTACAAAATAAGTACTTTCTGAACGCATTTGAGTATTAACATGCAGTACCCATGACGGACACGACGATTGCATAAGTTGCACTCACTACAATCGCAGTTGCAACACGTGGAGAAACGGGCAAGGCTAACAAAAACAAAAAAGGGATCTTTCATTGTCAGACGAGTTCTCCAATCGGAGCATTTTGAAGCCACAAATCATGAATGAAATGGTAGAGTTTATCACTGACGGAAACCTATTCACGAGAGTGAAGAGTTAAGTGATTGATTAGTTGGTGATGTGATTGAGAACGGGGAAGTTAATACCTTGTACGGTGTTGGATTCAAGTTTCTCTTGTGATCTTGCCTCAAGGCTGCCATAGACGCTCTGACTTTCTCTCTAGTCTCTTGCAAGGTTGGCAATTTCCCAGCCACCTTGCCATCCTTCCAATAGGCTTTGTACAAAGGTTCAACTTGGGTTGGATTCACCCATGCTCGCTTGGATTCGTGAAATGGATGGCGACAAAGAACACGTGAACCGGCTTCTGGAGGAGGCTCGCCCGACTGAACGATGAGATCAAGAAGCGCATGCCCATCAACTCCATACAGCCTGGCTCGAAATAAACGTACATGTTATATGGCCCATCAAGTGAACCAAGAACTATCACCAGCAACTCTAAAATTTATTGTATTACCTGTAAACATCCTTTCGCCCTGGCATTGTAACCTTTTCCACATCTTCACTGAGCTTTATCTTCGCAGTTCCATTGATTTCGACGAGCTTGTACACGCAGCCCAGAGCCGGCTGCCTTTGACAAGTTACCAAATGAGTACCAACTCCGAAACAATTAACTTGATGACCTTGCTCGTTGAGTGACCATATTGTTTCTTCATTGATATCGTTGGAAGCAACAATTACCAATTCACGAAACCAAGGAAGTTTAAACCTACGATAGAAAAGGGTCAGAATATACACGGAGTTTTTTAGTCTAATGTACCACTTCATTGACTTACTCTGCCGCGATTTTGTCAAATGCTTTTCTTGCAAATTTCGACAAATACGCCAAATCTCCACTATCGAGTCGTATTCCTTTCGGTGTGTAACCCAGATCATTTAGTGCCAATGCCACGGAACAGAAATTCAGCAACCCGCTCCTGAAAACGGAAATCAACCCAAAGTTGGTAACATTTGAATTTTAAAACACGCTTCCCGCACATTAAGATTCATGCAAGACAAGATTGCATACCGGACAATACGCACGCTGACAAATATTGTTGGGTTAGAAATTAGTGATGTTAGGAAGAAGGCCCATGAAAATATAGAAAGGAGAGAACATGCAAAATGCACAAAGCAGAAACGACAATTGTTAGAACATTGAGTACACCAAGCACATAGAACAATTAGTGAAGGAGGTGTCAGGCTAGGGTTGTTAGGATATATGATAAGGAGAAAGAGGATGGAGTGGCAAATACACTGTATAAATAGTCTGGTACACGTTCATGCTACCTGACGGTGTCATACGTATCGACAAGAGCGAGAAACGATGTCGGGAACGCAATCGCATACGACGCAAAGGCAGCTAGCTCTCCGTCAGAAGATTCGTCTTGCATGATCTTAAGTATTGATGAAACTTTTGCTTTCCATTCACGACAAAGGTTGATGAAATCGACTTCTTCTTCAGTGTTCAGGAATTTCAAGGTCTGACGAATATAATATACGACTTGCATGAGCTATATAACCACAATGCGTGTTCGTGTCATATCGCGAAGTCTTACCCTGGAACTCAGCTGGTCGCAATCAGAAAAGCTGGTAACGTAGGCATGTGCATGAGTTCCTCTGACAGGTATTTGATAAAGTTTTCCAGCGAGTACATTGCTGGTTCCATCGAATCCGCCGAGGTAAGCGTACTTCGATGCTGAAAGGCCACCATCAGGTCCTTGAGCTCTTCGCAGCCCGAATTCCAACAGTTCTATCTTCGTTCCAGCTGCAAGACGATACCTCGCCGCATTTGTCGCTAGTAAGCTTGCGTAATTGCAAAGAGTTAGCAGAGTCGTTTCGAGTAATTGTGCAATGATTAAAGGCCCCTCGATTCTTATGATTGGAACACGTGGAAAAACAACCGAGCCCTCCTCAATCGCATACAGCACGATTTCTTCTGCCGTCAGATTTGAGAGGTAGTCAAAAAATGCGGAGTCAGCATTCGGCATGATCTCCTTCAAGTACTGGATATCTGCAACGAAAAAATTGGACATGGGAACTAGGTTAGAGGGGAAGGGCAAGCATGCCAACAATCCGCAATTCTCATTTTTTTCTATTTACCGCTGACAGAATAGTGAAAGTTGTCCAAGAATTTAAGGCATTCGTCCAACCCAGCAAAAATTGTGAACTCGCCATGAAAAGGATTTTTACGAAAGAACAAATCAAAGACAGCGCTGTCGTTAATTTTACCAGCTTTCCAGTAAGCATAGGCCATTGTGATTTGGTATAAATCTGTAATACACAAGCGGTCATGGGTCATTACAAGAATCTCGAAGAAAGCGGTGAAAGTGCTTATTACCTGTAAGAAGCGGCTGAATCACGCCATTTTGTCTGTAGCTGTGGCTTCCGCTGCGAACGCTTCTCGGAATTCCATCCGACAAGTCTGCCATCTTGTTCTCGTGAGGATCAAGCGTGAACGTCTTTTCTTGTAGAATCAGTAGAGTCTAATTGTCACTGGCGCAGATTGACGCTGATGAGCCGAATCTGAATATAAGACAGTAGTAGCAAGAGACTTGATTAATCGATTCAAGCCAAGGTTCAACACGAGACTAAATTACAGCAAAAGGAGCTCGTGCAGTATTTATAGGCCTGTGGGCATTGTCGCGATGCCGCGCCGAGATTACATTGACTTGGTACATAATCGAGCCTAGCACCACACCAGCAAACAACCCGAAACTTTTAAAGGCTTATTAGTTTCTGTCGACGTCGACATTGAAATTGCCATATTACAGGCGGAGGCGAGAACATGTGGAGAAAGTCAATAAGAATACTTCGCGTTGGTGCGTAATAAGTGTCAGTACCGAAAAGTAAAAGTGTACACCGTGAAAGAATACCAGGAACCAATTGTCACGAATCAATTCTTTTCTCTTCACTTCTCCGTTGTCCTCATTGTGTATGACTTTCGCGTGTGCCTGGCACACAATGCAGAACTATTTATATGTTAATTTAAGTCTTTGAAGCAAGCTGGGCTCAGGCCGATAATGTGTACCTGGCTGAGACGGAATCGGTTCGCTCTGCGGTTCCTACAAGTTACAATACAAAATTCATTCATTCCGGCTATCCCACAAGGACGTAGTATGTGTGAACTGATTCTGACTGACTGCTGCAGTTGCATGTATTGTGATGTTATGAACTGGTAATTATGCTCCGCGACGACAAATAAATTCTGACTCTATGCTAGAATCCTAGACGGATCATGATGGTGAATATAATTGATGCGTCAAGTACGAGTTTGCCTCATTTGCACAACTTTTTCAGGTATTCATTTCTTTCGATCGAAAGGCGATTTCAAGAAACACATGAATTGTGCTATTGTGCGCATTTTTTTTCGCTTCGCTTCTGGTATAAAATTGAAATTAAAATTGAATAGCTAACCATCACCAGCTCTGTTCAATCACCAAAATTGATACCGAATTATTGGGACATGCTCGTAATCTGTGCAACACAGGTGACGGGTCGTGTCATGTCTGAGCTGCAAGCCCAAGCACGCGTGTCCCGTGCTGGAAATGGAAATTGGCTTCGGAAGAATAAAGAAAATCAATGCAGCCAGTGAGTGATGTTTTCTGTATTGACTTTACTTTATGTTTCAAGGTTTTTCGTCAAACACTGTCAAAACATCACAATTTGTTTGCTAGCCCCTAATTCTGAGAATCGTTCCAATTCGATAACTTTTCCAGTTCAGGCCCGGAATGGGAAAACATTTCAATGCCGGCCCCGGTCTAGTCTAGACTTGATTATCCTCGTTACAATTAATTTAGCTTGAGAAAAGAGATCTTGCTCGTTCGATTTTCCAATTACAGAAGAGACTTGCGATTGCGGATGTACTATTTACTTAACTATATAAACAAAGATTTCACGCACGTGTACTGAGTGCTGGACACATTACGAACGACGTACTGTAAAAGCCGACCACAATTCCCGGACTAAATTCTCAACTAAACCGAGTGGCTGAAGTGAATCGAAGTCGAGGTTCACTTCAATTCAACCACCTATTGAACTTAGCCCATGTGAAAAAAACAGACAGTCAGACACGCGTGATAGGAAGCACTTGCGCGCTATGATCGGTGTTATTGATAGTAACACACTTGGCATAGGGGCATGGCTTGTATGATAAATAAATACTCTCCAGCCTCAGTGTCTCAAGTAATCAGTAAAGTCAGTACTGATATCATGTATTTGATGTGTGAACTGACATCATCAATAAATTGTAAACAAATCTCTACGCTGCGGCTGCGGATTATTCGCATGCACAGATTTCCTACCTATTACTGTTACAACTTCAGAACGTACAATCCCCGTCCTGTCTACCGTCATTCAGTTGAGTGCAGTATTTCATATTTCTAGTGCAGAGAAATGAAGAATCTACCCAAACCCACCTGCTATCACTGTCACCAAATCCAAAGTAAACATAAATGCGATTTTGTTGCCTTGATCCGTTTCACATGCGCGACTGATGCGACTAGACTATTGAATCGATGCGAGACGCGAGAGATTTCTTCTTGCTTTTTTACTCACATTTGGTGGTTGAGGTTGTAAAAACGCGGCACTCCGCAGAATTTCCCAATTTCCAGATTTAACACACAATTGTGTACTTTTACCACAGTCTTTATGTTTATAGGCAACTCAACATGAAGACTTTAGAACACAGAGGGTAACAGGAACAGGAAGGAAGGAAGTCAACACTAACACTGCGCACTAAAATTAATACACCATCCCTGTAGCTGTGAACCTCAAACTGTACTGTACGTGAGTGGCGCTAATTATAGATCGGACAGAAAATTAGTGCGAGGAGCAATAATTTCTCGTCATAACCGCGTTTAATAATTCGCTCATCAAAACCGCAGATTAACTGGTAAAAGTAAAATGAATATGCCTATCATTCATGTATGTATAGAGTACGGATAGGCGCGATTGGATAAACTACTTCAAACGGCAGCCTAAACTTCATGCCATGGTTAGTATAGTCACAAACTATTGATCTTATCACCCACAATAATGGCCTTGCTTTATTTCGCTTCTTTAGTCATTATTTACGTGCTTGGCATTGTAACTAAATACGGACAAGCTTTAACACTAATAAAATTGATGATCTAATGGAAAACTACGGACGATACCATTTGCTTTTCCGACAACTTTACTTAGCTTAATGCTATCTCTGTTTTTGACTTTCATATTGCAAAGGTTACTTACCCATCCGTTGTGTCGATCACTCAAGTCTACACGCCAATAAGCCAATTAGCTAAAATACAAGCTTGCTGAAGTCGGAGTGCCTGTGCTGCACAGTACTTGCTTTATTAGTAAATCTATGCACTATGTTCATATGTGGAGTTCCAACTGAGATCAAATTACGAATCAATATTAACTGGCAGTCATAATAAATTGAATTCCCGTCTGGTGCGAGACCAGAGAGCACGGAAAATGAGTCAACAAAACATGAGATTTCATAGTTTTACCGCACGCGAAGATACGACACATGGAATCAATCGAAGTAACGCAATCGAGTCTAATTCTTTGTTCAGAAAGCTCATACACAGTAGACATCAGACTACAGCACGCTCGTTGACTGTCTCGGTTCTTGTCATTCACTATCGTTTATGCTAATTTAGCATATGCGTCTTGCATATGCTAAATGTTCAATTGTTAGCATGAATGAATCCCCATCTTGTCTTGTCACCCTATTATCGGAAGCCATTGTTTGCTTAGGATCGAATTACTGCGAACTGCACTTCGCTTCTGCGAAAAACTCACTTTTCATCCGGAATCTGTCCCATTACAAAAATAATCATGTTTTGAAGATCTAAGCCAGACCACAGTACATCGATTTCCCAGAATAAGGGTTTGATTTCCGGGCTCCTGTTTGATTTTCTACAAGTTTCACAGCTTTTTTTTACTGAGAGACTGTGTATACAGTTCGAAAACTCCACAAAAGACGCACTAAATCTTAACGATTTCTGAGGAATGGAGCCATACGTTTCTCAAACAAGAGTTGACCAATGGTAACATGAGTCAACAAGTGTCGTGGTCGTGGTTGTGACTGCCCAGTGCAAAATTCAAGGCCACGACTTCCAAAACTGGTCTTGACTTGACTTCTTGCGCACATACATGTTAAATTCACGTAGATTAATTGTTAACATGAAGGGATTTGCTTACGCCTTTGTCTCGCTTATGCAAATAGAATTAACAGAAACTTCAGCATGCAAGCCAACAGTCAGGCCAACTTGAGCGTGAGTGTGACATTGATGACGGAGACGAAAAAATTGGAAATGGAAGCAGGTATTCTGAAGAAGAGGAGAACAGGTTTACATACATGGCAAGATGTCATCTTCACCTGTCCATCTTCGACGAGTACGCTATTCTACTGGAGGGTTTTTGTCTACAGTCTATACTTCAATCAATACAAAAGCAGGCGTGATTTATTGCACATGCAGCAACCTGCTCATTGTTTCACGATCTTCACTTCGTGCGCACAATCTACCTGTAATTGATATTCAGTCAATGCATTTCAGAGCTGCGGGCGTGAGTATTTGGTCAGAACTGATTTATAGGTACTAATAGACAAGGAGCGACACATAAAAGATTATCCTGTGCACGAGATCAACTTCATTCTCTATTTAAGTCTTGTTCATTGATTTTGAGGCTTCTGTCTCAAAAAACATCAAGCAACGACACGAAAATTAAACTCATAATGAAGTTTCTACTTTTCGTCGTATTTTCCTCGTTCTTAGTGGCGAGTGCGTACTCGGCTCCTATTTCTGAAGATGCTGATCCAATTTCGGTTCTGGAGTCAACTGATACTCAAGCCCATGACGAAGACACGCCAATTGAACGCCTTCCGCTGGACGAGAGAGTAACTGACGAAGCCGACGCACCGTCACCACCTGGGAAAGTTTCCATACTGAAAGAGGAAAGAGGAGGAAAGGGGACCAATACGGACGTGGAAGTAACTTCGATTTCAAGCGCCACATCATTGCCGTTGCCGCCGTCGGTGACTCCTGATAAATTTGCAGATTTAGATGTAAGCACTGACAAATTATTTATAAATCAAATACAAATTCAAATGCATGCTCATGATTCATTCTCTCATTTTTTTAAACTTCTTTCATTCCGGTTTTAGAACATTCATCTAAGTCCAAAACTCGCCACACTCTACAAACGGTTGTCCACCCTGGACCAGGACGTTCTGCGATCCGGTGTCTTGAAATTCCGTGAAATTCTCCTGCAGTCCAAATCTCGAGACGAATTTCTCGAAACCCTTTGGAGAGAAAAGACCACTAACGCCGATCCGAGGGAGCTTCTCCAGTTTAAGTCGGACTTGAACGAACTTGCTTCATTCATTGCAGAACAGCATCCAAAAGTACTTTCCTGGTTCCTGCAAACAATCGGCGGAGGTCGTCCAACAACAACAAACAGCAAGCTTTCATTCCTGGAAAAATTTTCTGAAATTGACGAGGAAATGAGTGTGTATCCAGTCTGGAACCGGTATTGGGATTACTGGTTTCAGTCTACCGGAGACTTTATTGCAAAGTGGGGTTAAGTGCAAAGGACCTCGGCGAACAGAACGCGCTAGCACGCTGGCAGCGAGTTCGGTCACATAATTCAATTGTAAATAAAAAATGTACCTATTAACTTCGACTTCGAACAATTGCAACTGTAATAAATATCATTTTCAGCCTCAATTTATAATGATTAATCAGATTCTGATAACCGCAATTTCATACATTCTCGCAATTACCAAAATTGCGATTGAAAGTCGACGGCAATAAACTGGGTGGTCAATAACTGGCTGACAGTCTCCGGCTGATGTTGATTAGATTATTGCTCTTTACTATCTTTCTATAGTTGCGTTCGTAGTCATGATTTTCGAGACATTACGATTTTCTAACAACGTAACTCCCATTGATTACAGCCTAGTGGAGGGCTTTCCAAGTATTCTAAGTTTAAATCGCGCTACAGTGCGTATGAGCAGTCAGTCGTCAGTTCCTGACCGACTCCAACTCACTGACTGACGATGTTCTCACCCATCACCTTTCAGACACTTGGTTTCTCAATTAATTTTGGGTGCTACCTGTTTGGTGTTCCTTTCTGCTGGGATTCCAAGACACGACGTGTGCGCCAAGTTCTGTGCAAGCATCGAGCCTTCGCTCGTGCTGCTCTCATCGCCACGACTGTTGTAATCACTTTTGTGATAGGAGAAAGAACAGTGTGGCTTTTATTCGTGAAACAGTACCCGAAGGACCCGATGCTAGCTTGCTTGCTTATCCTGGTGGTCATGAGCTATGTGTTGGGCCTCGTAATGATGACTTGGGTCATGATGAATATTGACGAAGTCATTTCTTTCACCAATCGATTTATGACTTACTTCGAAATGATTGAAGGTAATAAAATCAAACGGTTCTTAACAAGTCACTTTTAGCCAATTAAATCAAACAGTTTCAAATTGGCAATTTAGCTGTGTACATTAAGAGGAAAAATCGGGCATCAGGTCCACGATCGTACGACAAACATGTGATGCTGTTGCTGCGCGCGGTGCTTGCGGCTGGAATTTCACATCCCATTTCATCAATGGTGTTTGCCAATTTCGAAATCCTGCAAGATGATCGCCGACTCGTATTCACATCAATGATTCCGTACATGAATGTCAGTAGCCAGATGCTTGACGGAGGCATGATCATCTTCTGGATTGTGAGCCAATTCGTGTGGTCGTTCCTCGTGCCAATTTTGTCAATATTCCTCGTTTTTATTTATGGAGTGCTTCTGATTGTGCGCGAACTCAAGTAAGATAAATTTTCTAGTATAGTGCCCGCATTTTTGATTACATTTGTCATTGTTTTGCAGTTTTACGAAAGAAGGTCATGACACTCTGCACACAATCAACCTTCTGAGGAAGCATTCCATCGCTCTCTTCACTCACCGATGCCTTCAAGTGATTCAGGCGGAGATGGACGCCCTCTTGCTTTATCCGTACCCAATCACTCTCGCTATCATTGTCGGTCTCAACATTGTTTGCAACATAACCCTTCTACAATACATCAACGACCTAGGCATGGGGGTGGTTCCTTTGGGCATGGTGGCCGCGATGGCTTTGTTCACCCAAGCCCTCATGTACTACCAGATTGGATTTATTGAGACTTGTTCTTGCGCGTGGATGCGAGCGTGGAAAACGTGGAAATACCCACAAATGGACCGGTTAGACAGACGAATTCTGGATAAGTATCTCAGATCATGTCCACCCATTCGCATCAAGATCGGACATTATGGCTACATCAGGAAAATCACAAGCCTCAAAATTATTAACAAGTTAACAATCTACACGATTAGAATTATGCTCACGTTTAACAAAGCAATAAAATAAGATTAGGATCCCAGTACTCTGTTTTTGTGAAATCCCGAAAATAAAGACACGCGCCGTGCCAGGCAGACGCGACGCGTACAGCAAGTACAGGCTGCAATTTGCTGTGGGATCAAGGATGAACCATTCTATTTATGAAGTGCTGCACAGGAATTAAACGCTGAGATTTTTCAGGCGTTTGGGAACTTGCTGAATGGTCTGACTAAATTACACCAGAATGCAGCAATACAGGAAACAAAGCTCATGGGACCTTGTTGCTAGTCGCTTCAACATTTAATGCTTTGCTTGGAAACAAAATGGAATAAAGTAATCTCCGCTCGGTTTTCCCAGGAACATGAACAAAATGTGGAACTAGTCCTTGATCATCTTAAAATCTCTCATAAGCTAAAGCTTAATAGGCGACGAGTTCTGATCTTAACAACAACCTGTCTACTTCCACTTTCAAGGACAATGCAAGACGACTTCGAATGTGCATGCAGAATTCAAGGTTTTTGGTTTTTACTGGGAACTGGACTTGACACTGGACTCGACTGGACCAATGTTGGAACCCTGAGACGAGTGCGCTTTCGCGGTTGACAAGAGTATTTCCCTATCATCAACGGAAATTACGAAAGCGCTCCAGGCCTGCGGAATTTGCCTATCCACTCGTGATTATACAAATTTATTCTTTTTACGCACCAGAGAAAGGAAATACGCGAATTAGAAGAGGAAATCCCTTTCAAGATGCCGCGCGGATGATGTCTTTGCTCTTCAACGCCATGATTAACTGCGAGGTGTCTCATCAAGCAAAGGCCGGTAGCTGAGTACCTGTAGCCGTCAGCCGTCCATCATTCCGTGGGCGACGAGACGAGCGGTCAACTAGACGACTAGACGAAAACAAGTTTGAAGATTTGAAGCCAAAGCCTGTCAACATGGCTTGGTATTGGCATTGGGCGTCCCGGTCATTCCACATTCTAAACATGCCTTGGGAACTTCCCTGTAACACAAACCCAGCACTTTACTACGATGTGTAGTAAACTTGACTTTTTAATTTCATTACAAAATAGTTAATCGAGACGCAAAGCACACATAAAAAAGGATCATATAAACAAAGATATAAATAAAGAGATTAAAGTTACAGTACCAGAACCGCAGTTCAGCAGTGAAGAAGACCGCACCGACGAGTTTTGAATTCAATTATCATACCCAACCTTCTGGGAAATGAAATTCCACGTTCCACGACCACTGCAAAGTGAGTAACGATCTTGGTGCAATTTTTTGTTCTGACCGCGACCGTGAACGTGAAGAAATTGTTTCTTTGATTCCTCACACTATAAAAAGCAGTAGCCGTCTCTGGTATTGCAGAAGATGAGCAGTGGAGAGTACAACTTGTAATTAATTGCACATAACAAAGACGGCGGCACCGCGAGCACTGACCAGTCACTCGTAGTTATTAATCCAGTTCATATTTAAAGAGTGACTACACCAAGGACTGCAACTCATTCAGCTTCAAGATCGTTAACAAATCAAATCAGTACAAGTGCCAATATCCAGATCCAGGAACCATCAAGATGAGTGCCATTTCTGCTCTTATGCGAATTCAACTCCCGGTCCTGCTGCTTCTCTTCACGATCACAGTAGGAAACGTCAGTTCGGCCCCGCTGAGCAAGGATTCTGGGGACAAGAGCAAGCTGGACCTGGAGGTAGGTCAATTTCGGATCACCTGTTGGGCGCTCATACCTTTCTTGATCTAATTTGCCAATTTCTGCTGTCAGGTGGAAAATGAAGCTCTGAGCCCGAAACTTATCGCCTTCTATGAGCGTCTGCACGAAGCCGAGCCGGGAACAATGGAATCCGGCCTAATTAAGTTCAGAAAAGTGTTGGCCGGGTCCAAGACAAGCGATGACTTCCTGGAAAATATCAGTCGAAGCAATCCCGACGTGCAAGCACAGGCCAAAGCCTATCTGGCCGAACTTGTGCATCACCTGCAGCAAGACTACCCCAGAATTCTAAGCTGGCTGCTGTCCACGACGTACGGAGAGAATAACGCCGTGACGAAAGCACAGCTGAATTTTCTCGAGACGTTTTCAAAATATGACGAGGAAATGAACCAAAGCGATATATGGAATCAGTACTGGAATTACTTGTTTAGATTGATAGGCGATTACATCGTGAGTCAGGGATGATCTAATCGGACAAGACGTCTGTAAAAAAATTTGTGGGAGCCACAAGACAAGCCACCGAATGGTATTATTTCTTTCCAAAATGCAATGTAATATGTAAGTTAGCCTGTAAATATGCTTACCATTGTTTAGATATTTATTTTCGTTGTAAATAGTTCTAGAAAATATTTCAATAATAAACCGAGTTATATTTGAAAGATCGTATTATTTCAATTTAGTTGATTCCGGACGGGACATTTTGATATTTTACACGTTTTCATTCTTTCCATTTTTCACTGCATAACATGTGAAATTTATTTCTCTGCGAGTCCAACGTGGATTTTTGTAGTTTAAGATAGCGTCGAGTCGACATTGTTGAATTGTATTTCTTGAAATCTTGGATCCACTACGCTCATGAGTCGCCCATGCGAACTGCGAACTCACAAGTCTTGTCGAGTCGGTTGCATAAAGTCAAAAACTTGTCTCGTGAGATTTTTTCCAGACTCGTTGCACTGTTTTGGTTATTTTGATTTCCAGTTTCCTCCATCAATTCATTCGAGGGTGTCTGCCTTTGTCTATTGCTCTTCTGCGGCCATTATTTTTTTTTATGTGTTGTTTACGCAGACTTTGTAAACAATTGACGGAAGCCACCTTCTGAAACGGACCCGCCACACGTGGACACGCGCCGAAATTTTTGCAACCTGGTAAAATAATTATATAACATGCTGCTGGATTCAGTTTTTAATGTTACAGTTTGCTTATGGTTATGCTACGATGCTTTCTTGTAGAGCACGCAAAAGCCGCTGCGCTGCAACAGCGAATCCACATCTAAGTCTATGACCTTCAGCTTCGCATTCATTTCGGAGCTGTGTGATTAGACTGGTAACTGGTTTAATCAAGGCAAGCGATACTTCACGATACACAACAAAAAGTCAATTCCCTGATTCCGACTGCATTCTTGAATTAGCAGCAAAACTTAAAATTTTCCATGAAAATCCCGCAAGTCCTGTCATTGTCAACTCCTTTTGGAAGAGTCTACCTAAGTCTACAGGACTTGCCGATGTTGGGCGATTTACTTAAGATCACGCGATTCGAGTCTTTGGTTGATAATTACAGGGTACGAACAGTTAAGAATCTCATCCTCAAATTTCCCGTCTGAGATGTATATTCTTCTGTAATCAGCATGTTTGCATGTTCCTCTGCTTTGAAGATAGGCACATCGACTAGTGCAAAGTATAGTTCCGTGGTTTACAAGAAAAGTCAACTTTTCATGAGCACAACAAGAAGTCAACGCTCATTTAATGCCTGTCTGTGGTATTTTGTTTTGTAAAGCATTAAAGCATGAAGTTGAAAAGCTTCAAATCATAAATTAGCACTTAGAACATAAGAATTGGAGGAGTCAAAGTAATTATTGTCGAATCTTGACTTGATTTAATAATTAATGTCACGCGTTCGTGGTTTTGAGTTGAGATTCAGGAAAGAACAACTCAAAATGATCAATAATTTACATAATGTGTAGCAATCTTCATTCTTGTCCAAGGTTAATTGCGCTGTGTTATTGAGGACTGTGCCATACACAGACAAGTAAGTGCAAGTTATTCTCGCGAAGTTTTACAGAAAAGCCAACAACTTCCCACTGGGGCCCATGAATTCCTTTTCAGAAATCAGAAGGTACATTTTCAAACACAAGTCTCAAATGTTCTACGGTAATACAGAAGCTGGGTATGTTCATGTTCAAATGCAGCATGCACAATATTTAATGCACTTGCAAGTTGCAATTTTCTGTCTGTCTCGATCAAGTCAGACAAAAAATCAAACTAAGTCAAACAGTTACGTCGACTCCAGCCGTTCAAAGCTTCGCCCAAGTCGCTTTGGTACTGGCCGCAGCTGATCAAGTTACTATTTTCAAGAACATTGAAGCTTTTTGGCTTCGTCATCAATTACGCGTACTTGTTGTGCAGTGCCCCGTTCCACTGGGACAAGAAACGGCAACAAATCTGCTTCAATCTGGATGGCATCTTTTCGAAGCTCCAATTTTTGATATGCGTCTCCCTCTTTTTCAGTTCCTTCACTTTCGAGCTAATTCTTCTCGAGCGTACTATTTGGTTTTTCTCGGGAAGTCACAACTTGACCAGATGATCATTGTTCTGTTCATGGTTGCTGTCGCGGTGTCTCTGCCCGTCGTGGTCGTTGGTTACGCATTGGTTAGGATGCGACAAATCGTATGCCTGGGCAATCACTTTCCTAGGCACTTCAAGAAGGTGCAAGAAATCTATTTCCTGGACCCAGCCGGCGGCCAGGAAACGCGGCGCCTAAGATAGGACACAAACATTGGAGCTCTGCTCAGATCGGTGCTATTTACGGCAATGCGTCACCCCGTCTTGTTCCTGCTGAAGGTATTCCACATGTTGAATTCGTCACTGTCCTCCTTCCTCACGACAACACTGCCATTTTTGAGATTTTTGGAGACAGGCCTTCATCTATCCCTGCACTGGATTATGCTTCTTTTTGGCGTTGAAAAAGCTGTACATTATCTTTGGTCACTGATAGCGGCGTTCTTATCCGTGTGTGTGGTGTACATTTACGGGACCCTGTTTCTCCTGCAAGAAATCAGGTTACACACATTCAAATGTATGAAATAAAACATAAGCAGTAAAAGTAGACGATTTGCAATGGGTTGGTTTTCCACCCCATGCAAGCAGGAAAGTTTTTACACTTCAAATAAGATTCGGGAACTCCGTCTTGGCCTTCCGATGTGTGCAAATTATTAAAGACGAAATCAACGACATTTTGCGGAACATCATTCCCCCAGTTTTCATTTTAGGTCAATTTCTAAACGTCACTTCAAACCTTTTTTTAGTATTGAACTTCGCCGAATTGCGCCACAACTCAGCGGGATTGATCCTGCTGTCAGTATTTGTAGCCTACCTGCAGAAATCAATATACTACCTGGTAGGTTCAGCTGAATCAAGTTCAGTGGCATGAAAGAGGTCTTGGAAGTGTGCACAACTCATTCGGGAGGACCGGCATCTGGCACCGAAGTACGCCAACTCATGCCGACCGTTCGTAATTTATGTAGGCAGATGGACGCGCATCAAAAAAATTACCAGCTTGATTGTCATTGGTAAAGTAATTTTCTACACCAACAAAATTTTGCTGCTGTTGAAAAATACTGTCCTGAAGAAATAAAGCATTTTGTCTTGAAAGCATCTGGAAAGGGTTTCAATGTTCAGCTCTTTTCATGACTGATAATTTCCTGGGCGTTTTTCTCTCGGTACAAATGCATATTTGCTCTCAGAGCAAGACACTTCCGCCAAAAAGACTGAATTTAGATGATGAGAATGAATATTTTATCATAGTTAATGGATAACTGTGCACTTAAAATGGAATCAGCCTTATTTCAAGCAACAACACTGAAACAATAACTTAATGCAAAGCCTAAGACACGTGTGTGGAGTGTCATTCACTTCACAAAGTCATTTGCCGACGACAAGTCAACATGCTGTCTCCAAAGACGCTCAAGCTGCTTGGCTTCATAATTAATTACGGCTACTGTTTGTGTGGCGTCCCTTTTTATTGGGACTGGAAGCGGCAACACCTTTGTCTAAATCTAGAATCCAAGTGGTGCAAGTTGCAGCTGCTGATTTGTCTGTCGCTGTTCTACTGTTCAATAAATTTTGAATTGATTATTATCGAGCGTATCCTCTGGTTTCTTACAAAACGCTACCCGATGCAGCCCATGGTCGTGGTCTTGGAATCCTTGAGCGTGATCGCCGTCGCATTGCCTCTTGCAGTGCAGGGATTTACGCTTCCGCGCATACAAGAAATCGTCCGACTAGTTAATCGACTGCTGAATTACTTCAAGAAAATAAAGCAGCAATACTTTCTCGACATTTTATCGTCAACCCCGACCCAGGTCCGGACTCCGCATCGAAACAAGGATTGGAGTATCAGAATACGAAGTCTTTGCAAATTTCTTCTCTTCACCGCAATCTGTCACCCGATTTTGACTCAGGCGATGTGCTATTACGTATTCCTGGACTCACCACTCGCCTTCCTTTACACGTCACTTCTTCCAATCGTCGACTTGCCCCCAAATTGGATTGTGCTTGGCGTTGGTCTCGTGCAAATGCTGCTCATATTTTATGTCTGGTCGATCACGGCGGTGTACCTGTCTCTGTGCGTTGTGTACGTGTATGGGTATTTGTTTCTTTTGCAGGAAATCAGGTAAGACATTGCTGAATGCTTGTCTTTGTCTCTAATTTTCGTTTGAGTGTCATGCTGCGCTGTTGATATTTTAGGCCATCCACGACGGATGACTTTCACACTTCTGGAAAACTTCGACGACCTGCCGCCTCCATCTTCAACTTTCGATGCCTGCAGATAATTCAGAACGAAATCAACGACGTTTGTCGTTACGCAGTTCCGCCAGTTTTTGTCTTGAGTCTAATTCTGAATATTGTTTCAAACCTCAGTGTCATCTTGTATTTTCGCGATTTGCATTTCAGTTCAGGCGGAATAATTTTGTTGTCAATATTCGTTGCGTACCTGCAGAAGGCAATGTATTATCTCGTAGGCTCAATTGAGTCGCAATCTATCGCCTGGAAAATCTCCTGGAAATCACCACACCTCAGCCAGTACGACAGACATTTGGCCTTGAAATATGCAAATTCTTGTCCACCACTTGCAATTTTGGTCGGGAAATGGACACGAATCAAGAAGATTACTAATTTGAATGTCATCGGAAAAGTCATTTACTATACAAGCAAAATCTTGTTGCTTGTATACAATTCCGTTCTGAAATAAAAGCGCTCAGGCATATTTCCCCTCTCGAAGTACGAAATGTCATGTTCTGCAATAACAAAAACACGTAGACGTTCACGGGGAAGTAGCAACTTTCCCAATGTAAATTCAGGCGGCTCGACATGGCTTTATCCATCAGTGTTTAAAGTGCTTTAAGAAAAAAAAATATATTCTTAGGGAAAAGGTCTTCCTTTGGTGAGGCGCGATAAAAAGTAGCACGTTGCAACTTTTTTGGCGAGAACAGTCCACGAATTATGCGCAAAATTAAAAAAAATTATTTCATACTTTTTATCGCGCCTCACCAAAGGAAGACCTTTTCCCTAGGAATATATTTTTTTATTTCCTAATTTTGCATTAC